>PVLA01007994.1:0-40899 GCA_004027455.1 Hydrochoerus hydrochaeris | reverse complement strand
CATTCCTTGTTATTTTTAAGAGATCTTTCCTTTCACGATCATACTTTGCAAATCTATCTTCAAGTTTTGAAAGTTTGTCTTTAGTTTCTGTTAAAAGGTTTTGCCAGGTTTCAATGAAGTTTTTAATTTCCTGATATTATCTTTGGATGTTTCATATATTCTAGGTTTTGTTTATATTCTAGATCAAAGGCTTCTCTCCTTTCTCTGGGTTCCTCTATTCTTTCATTTGTGTCTACTTGAGGATTACCCAGGACTTCTTTTATTAATCTCCTTGTATCTTGCTTCACCTGAGTTAGAATTTCAGATTTAAATTCGACGATGAGGTCATGGATGTATTTATTTCCGATGAGGCTGTCTCTGACATTACAGGTTTGCTGCTCTTAACCTCCTCTGCATTTACCTCTGTTGGACTCACTTTCCCTGGTTCCACAGTTGGGGACCTTTTGCTCTTTCTTTGTCTTGTCATGTTTTCAGCCCCCTTCAGACAGGTGGAGGTCTCTGGGCCTTTCATTTTGCTTACAGTTTTTCTGCAGCGCACTTGCTAGGGAAGTACCACCCCTCAGTCTGCAGTGGATCTGCAAGTTGCACGCTGAGAGCTGGCTTCTCCCCCTACACCAGTCAACCAGTTTATGCTTCAACAAGTTTGTGTGTTCCCTGGGGATGCCACTGGCCCAGGAAAGCCTCGTCCCTGGCTAATGGGTTTCAACCAGGGGCGTGGCCCTGCCCGAGCAGATCCCACCAATCTGCTTTGGACTAGGAGTCATCAGTGGATGCTGCCTCAGGTTTTGATTCAAGCTGGCCCTGCCCAACTCCAAAATGTCGTCAGCCAGTCCTCCTGGCCTGGGAACCCAGTTCCCATCACTCACCAAAGTTCATGCAGTTTGACTGGCTGTTTCCACTCCCTGTCTCAGTGCCTCCCCCAGCCAAGGGTCTGGAGCTCACCAACCCCCACTCTCGGCAGGGCCGCGATCTCAGCTCGATCGTAAGTCACCTGATTTTAAGACTTGCCGGTACAGGGATCGGGGCTTGCCGAGCTCCGGCCCTCTGTCCATGCTTCTTTTTCTTCTTTCTTCTTTTTTTTTCTTTTTTCTTTTTCTTTTTCTTTTTCCTCAGTTTCTTACTGGGTCATGAGAATTCCTCTCTTTTTGTCTGGCTTTCTCCATGTTGCCAGATTCCAGAATCTGAGTTGTTTTTATTTTTTATTTTTTCCTCAGAGAAGCTCTCTTATCATGCCACCACTCAGTCGGCCATATTGCAATCTCCCTCCAGACAGATTTTTTAAACAAACAAACAAAAAAATTACAAGGTGGCTTAAAAAAACTACATGAGGGCTTTATAGAGACTTCCAAGAACCCGTGGGCAGTAGCGTGGCTGAGGGGTCTGAGACTTCCAAGAACCCATCCATATCTATTGGTCACATTTATGCAATATACTTTGTGCTTGGGGAAATTCACCAGTATGGACTATATTCATAGTCTTCCCTGTCCTCTGGTTTCTGTTTGGGTTTGGTGAATGAGACACACTGGCAGGAAAGCAGAGGGTGGAGAATACTGAGATCAAGGTGTCTGTTCCCTAACTTCTACTATGTTGGGTGGCTGTGGTTGGCTTCCCCCCTTACTCATGGTCAAGGCTTCCACCAAAGAGCTACTCAGTAGGTTATGTGGTGGTTCCACCCACTTGTCCATCAGAACCCTAGGTGCTAATAACTTCTCTCATAGACTTCTCAAATCACATCCATGACCCTGTAATAACCCATTTTGATCATGCTATCTTTCTGCCAGAATGCTAACTGACTCAATGGGCAAATGAGAGGCTGGATCTAGCAGGTGGTTTTAAATTGTAATGACTTCACATTTTTACCTCAAGTGCCATGGGAAACCATTGAAGGGGTTAAGCAGTGAGGTAGGTGATCAAGTTTGCATCTTAACAATAAGTTTAACTGCTGCTGTGTGAAAAGAGAGTGGGCAAAGGTGCAAGAGGAAGGGAGACAACTAGTCAGAAGGCAACGTTATCAAAAAGATGACAAATGATGGCCCACAGCAAATAATCTGAGACCAGCTGTAGAGACTGTGACACAAAACTAAGAGCAACAAAACAGTGAAAGCCCAGCAAAATCTTGAACATAGTATATGTGACTGCATGGCCCCAGCAACCAGAGACTAGACCATACTCTTCATCCTGGCTCCCAAGATCACCCAGCTCTTGTCAATGAACTCCCTTCTTCCTCTTGTGTGGCTTAGATGGCCAGTTAAAGTGATTTTACCAATCACAGTGCAATTTATGCCTAGTACCCTCTATCAGGAATGGTCTTCCTTTCCTTCAGACCTTACTCATCCTCCAAGGCCCAGCTCAAAAGACAAAAAATCACAGGTAACAATTTCTAAAAATTATAGTATTTTCCAGTCAGCATGCTATTAGCATTATCTCATATAATCCACCTATTAAGCAGAAACATTCACTCCATTTTACAAATGAATCTGAGGTCCAGATAACTTAAGTGTTCATAATTAAAACATATTAGGCTTGAACCAGGTCTATATGACTTCAAAACCCTAGATTTAATCCTAATTTAATGCTGTTTCTCAAATCTTAATAATTAACTTTACTGATTAAATGATAGGTATTATACAAAGCTGTCTTAAATTGTTTTATTTGAACCTCATAACAACCCTATGCTTTAAGAATCTCTTAAAATATCATCATTAGAGTATAAAATCAAAGCAAAGTAAGAAATATGCTCAAATGCAACCTTCTCCACAAAGATTTGTCATATTTCCCACATTTTGAGAACAATTCCTCCTTCCTTTGAAATGTGAGGCACTACAATGCATCTCCAATAATATCAACACTTTCTGCTTTGTGTCACGGCTGATTAGCCTTTTATTAGGTTAGAAGATCAATCTCAGTCTGATTCACCATCTATTTGACCAAAGTATCTGCCTATAGTTCCCCATTCCCTAGTAGCTCCTTGCTGCAACTAAATACTCTCAATATATTAGTGAATGAACACCACAATGGCTACAGCATGCCATCAAGGAAGTCTGCCAGAAATGAAGGGAGACAGAATGTCACCTGGAATTTGCTCAAACCACACTGCTGGGTCATCCAGCCAGGGCAGAACCAGTTCTCTCTCAGGAACTAGACTTTCTGCATCATGCTCAATTTAAACCCAGAGACTATGGTTTGTTGTTGTTGTTGTTGTTTTCATTTTTGTTTTCTTTGTACCAGGAATCCAACTCATGATCTCACATTTGCCAGGCAGGTGCTGTGCCAATGAGCTACATCCCCATCCCAGAGACTATGCATAAAGACTACGTTTTTTGTAACTAGTTTGTTAGGTAACAAAAATTATCATAGGATAGAAGATTGTAAGTCTTGGAAATCATCACAACCAGCTTTATTCTTTACAGCTTGACAATTTTTTAAGTCCATTAACAGCTTCTGTGAGCTACAAATTCTTGATAAAATAAAAGCAGTAAAAACCTGTTGTAATGAAGATTAAGATGATACATGAAAAGCACCTACAGGAAGATGTCTGTCAGCAAATGATTGTTATAATTAAATGTGTGAGAATAGCATATTCTGCTCACTACATATTAGGAGGATCATTGACAAACAGGAAATCTAAAAGAGGTTTGTTCCACAGATTTTCAAAAGAGCTAGAGGAGTTTGATCCATAAAGATTAGAAGATGCACCCTATGTTAGGTTTCCATGTGATTGTGAAAACCATTGGTGATCAATTTCCCAAACAAGCATTTAGCCAGGCTTACCACATAATCCCTTAGGTAAGGAGAGAGAGGCAATGAGGAAGCTGGTGCTGAGCCCTTGATCATCTGTCCTGGACAACCTTGAATGGGAAGGTGGAGACACTGAGTAGGATTCAGGTGAGATGTCTATCCTAAGAAGAATCACTCTAAGACTATGGGTTCCTTTTCACAAGCACCAACCTTATTGCCCATTGAATTAGTAGTACACCTTGCTCTTTCACCTAACCTAGATCTTAAACATATATTCAAAAATACTTCTGTTTCCAGGTCTGATGCTTAATTTAGGATTTTGGCTTGCTGAATTTGGTGTGTCTTGTCACTATTTTAACCATATCCTAAAGAGTATTGTATAGGCATAGAGAATAGGTGCTTTATTTGTAAAATAAAATTACACTAACACTTGCATATAGGGTTGTTGTAAGGATTAAATGCTTCCTGTTCATGGCTTTCCAGTGCATGCTATTGCCCAAAATAGAAAGTTCAGATTCTTTAATGAACCTTTCAGGGATCCTTGGTGATCTGTTTTTATTCTACTTCCTCTCTTAATCAAATTACTTAATGCAAGTACCCTACATTTCTCTCCTTGTATGGTTTTACGCCCTCTCATCCCTCTGCCTGCAATATCCCTCTTTCTCATCTTGACCAAGTCCTACCCTTCCTTATGGCCTGGTTAATCAGGTGCCTTTTTGTGTCTAGGCCAAAGAAAGTTAGCTGTTTTTTCATACCCTCAGGTCACTCTATCTGACTTACATCAACCTTACTTTCCACTTTTTTATTTTTATGAATATGCATATATATATATATATATATATATATATATATATATATTAGATTCTAAAGGACAGATCTGAACATCCTCTTCACTTTGAATATCCAGTCATGACTGGCACTCAATCTTACTCAGAGCTAGGAATAAATAAATGTTCTGTAAATTAACAGGTTAAAACTGTGAGTTTGTACTTGGTTAAGTTTGGGTGTTCATTGGAATCCCCTTTTGTGTTTATCTCTGCTGTGTTGAATTGTTTTCTTTTGCATACAGCTAATTGACTAAGGATTGAGAAATTACTTTTGTAAACAAAGATATTGGATCAGAAGTTAAGTTAAAGGACAGGTTCCATCCAATTTTAGGAAGCTATGAGTCTATTGTCTGTAGATATGACAAGACAACAGGCCTGAATCATCTTTGTAGACATTCAAGGACAGGAACTTACCTATGTGGGTGGAACTGAATCACTGTAGCTGATAGATTAATTTGCACCCTAGAATTAATAATTTAGTTGCTGGAATACTTGATCTTTCATTACTCAACTTTACCAAAAAAATGTGTATTCGGTCTTCTGGGAAATAGAATAACAGGATCTTCACACTGAAATGAAATTTCCTTGTCATTGAGGCTTCCTCTGCCCCAGCATTTTGCCTCTGACCCACACATCTTACAGAACTTAATAAGTCTACTCAATCAAACTCTAGCTTTCTAGTCCATGGACACATCAGTTGTTAGACACACTTGTTTTATTAAATCAAAATTTGAATCCTTATCACCTCACCCATCATCCTAGCTCAGCTTTGAAGACAGAGAAGTCTACAGTCTTTTCCATATATGCACTATTCAGATCCTTAAAGGTGTGCTGTAGTTTGTTCTCCAAAGGTTTGTGTGGTGAGAGCTTGGTTTCCAGCAGCTGACACTGTGGGTAGGTGGTGGAAGGAGGCCTTATTGGAGGAAACAGGGCACTAAAGGTCTATGTTGTCCCTTGTGTTGTTACTTCCTGCCACCTCACCTACCCCTACTCCCATCTCTGACTTCAATGTCCCAGCTGCTCAGAGTGACCAGTTCTGCTCTACATGCGCTCTCTGCCTCACCACAAGTTGAAAAGTAACAAAGTCAAATTTCCACAGACCAAAACTTCTAAAGCCTTGAGCCAAAATAAGTCTGTCTTCTTTTATATGGTTCTTTCTAGGTGTTTTTGTTTCTTAATGAAAACTAAAGCAACTCTGAAAAAAGTTACTCAGGAGGACATTACAAAATGGAAAGACATCTTCTATTTCTCTGGATAGGTAAAATCAATATTGTCAAAATGACACAGAACCAAAAATTATATATAGATTTAATAAAATTCCAATCAAAATATCAGCAATATTCTTCACAGAACCAGAAAAAAACATTCCTAAAACTTATATGGAACCAGAAAAAACACAGAATAACAAAGATAATCCTAAGCAAAAAGAGCAAAATAGAAGGCAGTATCAATCCAAATGTCAGTGTATACTCTGAAGCTATAGTAATAACAGAAGCATGGTAACATAAACATAGACATGCACACCAGTGGAGTAGAATAGAAGACACAGAAACAACCCTGTGAACCTACAGCTGTCTAACCTTTGACAAAGGGGCCAAAAACATATTCTGGATAAAGACAGACTCTTTAATAAATGGTGCTGGGATAATCAGTTATTCATGCGCAGAAGAATGAAATTAGGCCCCTCATCACAAATCTACCCCTAGATATACAATAATCAAGATCTCAGAAATTTAGCTTAAAAAATATTAAAGGCTATTGGAGAAAAGAAACACATCATACATAAAGGAAAGCCCATTAGATTCATGGATGACTTCTCAACACAAACCCTCAAGTCAAGAAGAGTTTGAAGTATTTCAAGTTCTGAAAATAAATGCCTTTCAACCCAGAGTGATATACCCTACAAAACGTTCTTTCAAAATTGGTAGAGAAATAAGATACTTCCATGACAAAAAAGCAACTGAAGAAATTCATGTCCAACAAGCCAACCCTAGAAAGAATACTGAAAGACATACTAGAGAGGGAGAAAAATGACTATACTTCCCATAACAACAGAAAGAAACCACCAGGCAGGGCAAGCAATTAAACAAGGGGGAAATCAGAAAGCAAACAATTGGAACGTAACATGAAAAAGTCGAGACAGTACGTATCAGTGATATCCATAAATGTAAGTGGCCTCAATTCACCTATCAAAAAAAAATAGGTTGACAGAATGGATCAAGAAACATGATCCAACAATATGCTGCATACAATAAACACATCTGACTCAAAAGGAAACTCATAGACTAAAAGTCAAAGGATGGAAAACAATATTCCATGTGATAGGAACCCAGAAAAGAACAGGGTAGCTATTCTGTTTGCAGACAATGTGAACTTCAAGTCAAGAATGATCAAAAGAGATAAAAAAATATCACTACATACTTGTTAGGGGAAAAATTCAAGAGGAAGAGATAACAATCATAAATATATATGCAAAATATAGAAGCACCCAACTATATAAGATAAATACTAATAGACATGAAAAGCAAATACACAATAACACAATTGTAACAGGGGACCTTAATACCACACTGTTACAAAGAGATAGATCAATTGGCAAAAGATTGGCAAAGAAATAACAGAACTGAATCAAACCTGTGAACAAATGGACTTAGTAGACATTTACAGTGTTCCACCTAACAACATCAGAATACATAGTCTCTTAAACTGCACATGGGACATTCTCCAAAATAGACCATATATTAGCCCATAGAACATGCTTAAGTAAATGTAAAAGGATTGAAATTATCCCATGCATGTTATCTGACCAGAGTGCACTGAAAATGGAAATTAATGGCAAGAGAAACTGCAAACCCTACATAAACACATGGAAACCTCTTGAACAACCAATGAGTTACAGATGAAATTAAAGAAGAAATTAAACAATACCTAAAACTAAGTGAAAATGCAGATATAACATACCAAAACTTGTGGGAGGCTATGAAAGCAATCCTCAGAGGGAAATATATAGCAATGAATTACCACATCAGAAAAACAGAACAAGCACAAATAAAAAACCTAATGCTACACCTCAAGCTTCTAGAAAAAGAAGAGCAAGTCAAACCCAAAACTCATAGAAGGGAGGTAATTATAAAGATCAGAGCAGAAATTAATGCAATTGAGACTAAGAAAACAATACAAAGAATTAATGAATTGAAGAGTTTGTCCTTTGAAAGAATAAACAAAATTGATAAACCTCTAGCCAACCTTATCAAGAAAAAGAAAGAAAAAACTCAAATTCGTGCAATAAGGAATGAAAAGGCTGAAATTATTGCAGATCCCATGGAAATTTAGAAGATCATGACTACCTACTTTGAAAATCTTTACTCACATAGGGTGGAAAACACAAAGGAAATGGACAAATTCCTAGAAATGTATGAATTACCAAAGCTCAATCAAGAAGATATAACAATTTTGAATAACCCAATGTCAACTACCAAAACTGAAAATGTGATTAAAAACTAACCAACAAAGAAAAGCCCATGTCCTGATGGATTCATGGCTGAATTCTACAAGAAGTTTAGAGGAGATTTAAGGCCAATACTCCTCAAACTCTTCAATGAAATTGAAAGGGAGCAATCCTCCCTAACTCATTCCTAGATGCAAGTATTATTCTGATGCCAAAACCAGAGAAAGACCCAACCAAAAAGGAAGACTGAAACTATACTCATGTTTATCATCATGCACTAAACTAAAGTCAAAATGGATCAAAGATTTAAATATTAAAATAGAAACACTAAATCTACTGGAAGACAAGGTAGGTGGAAATCTTGAAGACACAGGTAGGCAGAGAGTTCATGAATAAAATGCAAACCGCATAGGAAGTTCTTCAAAGAATCAACAACTGGGATCTTATTAAAAAGTTTTTGCACTTCAGAAGAAATCACCAAGAAAGTGAAAAGAAAACCCACAGAATGGGAAAGAATTTTAGCCAGTAATCCCTAAGACAAAGGACATATGTAGTACATATAAAGAATTGAAAAAAAAAAAATCAAGTCCCACCTCTGAAATTCAGACTCTCCAAAAATGGGCATCTGAGATGAGCATGCACTTCTCAGATGAAAAAATAAAAATGGCAAATAAATACATGAAGAAATGTTCAACTTCAATGGTCATTTGAGAACTGTAAATTAAAACAACATGGAGATGATTCCATCTCAGTTCGGAAAGAATGGCTGTCATCAAGAAATCAACCTATACTCATAAGTGAAACAAATCAGACTCATATTTTAAATATCTTTTTGTCTCCCTAGTGTAAAATAATAATGATAATGATAATAATAACCTGAAAGAGTAATAAGATCCAAAATGTACAATAGATATTGTAATAATGAAAGGGAAAGAAAGTACTCAAAAGAAAAAACAACTGGGATAGGGGAAAGGAGAAATGGAAGAAAGGAAAAAATTATACGTATGTAGGTATACACATGTAACTGTGTTATGTATATGAGTACAAGATAGATAGCTATACTACTATTTCTCTGTTAGTTCATCAAAAAGCATAGTTTGTGCTGTCATTGTTTGTCTGATCATTTTTATGCCAAGATCATATAACTTGAACAACTACTTTTAAGATAACAATATGCAGTGCATTAACTAGTATTGAATTCTTTCCTTTTTTATTATTATTCAAAGAAAGAAAATTTTAAAAAAACAAAATAGAAAAAAGAAGAAAAAGGTAAAATAATACAGAATTCAAAAAAATTAACATCATAAAATTGCTAGTTGATACATTACATATTGTCATCTTAAAAATAGTTGTTAAAATTTAAAAATCAAACCATAAAAAGTGGCTAGACACTCAAACATTGATGGTGAAAACCCTTCTGTTCAATGATATAACAGAAATTTAGTAATATGGTCATCTATCTTACACACTATACATTCTGTTATATATTTTACAGCACTTTCTTTCCCTTTCACTTTTACAGTAACTATTATACTTTTTGAATCATATTACTCTGTCAGTTTTTATTATTTTTTACACTAGAGAGATAATATGATATTTACTAATGTGAGTATTGTTTATTTCACTAATGAGGATATTCTCAAGTTGCTTCCATTAACCTTAAAGGCCTCAAGACCATACGTTTTTAGCTGAGTAATATTCCACTGTATAAAAATACCACATTTTTTTCATCCACTCTGTGGTTGATGGGCATTTTGATTGTTTCCAAGATTTAGCTATCACAAATTGTGCTGCTATGAACATGGGTGCACCTATATCACTGTGACATGACCTTTTCAATTTTTCTGGGAAAATACCCAGGAGGGGAATAGCTGGATTGAATGGAACTTCCAATCCTAATTTTTTTAGGAATCTCCATACTGATTTCCACAGTGTTTGCACCAGTCTGCACTCCCACCAACAGTGGAGCAGTGTTCCGTTTTCCCCGCAGCCTCGCCAACATTTGTTATCAGTTGATTTCTTGATGGCGGCCATTCTTTTAGATGAAATCTCAATGCTGTTTTAATTTGCATTTCTTGAATGATCAATGATGGTGAACATTTCTTCATGTATTTATTTGCCATTTGTATATCTTCATCTGAGAACTGTGTGTTCATCTCTGATTAAATTCTGTATTATTTCTACCCTTTTTTCTGTTTTGCTTTTTAAAATTAAAAAAAAAACTAAACATTGAAACTCCATTTGACCCAGATATAACTCTCCTGGGTATCTTCCCAAACAAGTTAAAAGCATCATACTATAGTCATACATGTGTACCCATATTTATGGCAGCATAATTCACAATGGCTACATCAGCCCATTGACAAACAAATGGAGAATTATATAGCCATGAACAAGGATGAATTTAGACATTTGTAGAAAAATGAGTAGATCTTGAGACTATGTTAAGTGAATTAAATCAGACACAGAAGGGTAAATATCACAAGGTTTCACTTAAATGAGAATCCCACTACATAAATAAAAGAGTAAAATAAAGGAGAGATGGCAATAGACAGCCAGACTTTTTGTAGGTGGTGAAAGGAAGCAGGGAAAAAAGGGAGAGGAAAGAGTGGAAGAAAGGGGCTCAAAAATGGTCATGATATAGGTGTGTGTACCAGTTCCCAAAATCCCTGTAATTATTATGATCATGAATATAAACCAATAAAATCATAAATAAATATACACTTATAATTTTTAATGGGGAATTGAGGAAGTCATCCAAAAATATAAAGTCACAAATATTTTTAGTTAGATTTAAAAAAGAATGGCTCCTGATTGTACCAAAACATTTTATGGCATTTATCAATGACATTTTATTTTAATTTTTGGTGCTAGATTGAACCTAGGCTTTTGCATGCCAATCATGTATTCTACCATTCAGCTGCACTCTTAACCCCCATTTTTTTCTTAATAATTTTTTACTGTAGGAATTGTATTGTTGAATTTTCTAATGGCAAACCTTTATGGCATTTCTAAAATACACTTACAAACTATTATCTTTCAACACAACTACAAGACTTACTACATTTTGTAAGTTGAGTTTACTGAGATATAATTTATAGGTAGTAAAATTCATCCTTACTATGAGGACACAGTAAATCCAGTTTACTGAGATGTAATTTATGGACAGTAACATTCACCTTGAATATCAGGAACTATGGGTACCCATTGACTTCCAAGTTTGGGGAATCATTTGAGGAAGTCTTTCATGATATCCTTGTAGACAAGATGAAGTATTAGCTGAAAAAAAAATTGCTGAGCAAACTCACTCAAACAGAATGCCATCATTAGCTGTCTTTGTAAAAATTCATCAAGAAAGGAAATAAATGACTTGACATAGAGATCTCAAGTCTTGGATGAGAACATAAAATTTGGTTCCCAAAGTTTCAAGCAACTTGAAAGTGTATCTGATAGCTTGATGGTAAAACAGAACTCAGAAAGTCTTTATCATTGAGTCACTTAGTCAATCAAACGTGTCTAAACTGAACAGACTGTAGGCCCCATGAAAGCACATATTAAATACATTTTATTAATGTAAAAGTCTCCAGAAGAATTATAGCTGCTTATTAAATATTTTGAATGTTTTTTGACCAAAAAAACATACATTTTTACAGAACTTCAATAACTGCATGAGTTTAGCATGCAGGTGATATAGTTAAACATTGAGACAAGTGGAAAAGGAAGTACTGATTTGCCATAATCCTAGTATGACTTAGTGCAATGACACAGGATTTGTCATCAGAAAATTCAAAATTAGATCTGGTTCCAGGAAAAGTAATTTAAACTACCAGTAAATTAGAAGTAATAAAAATTCAAAATATTTTTGAGGATAAAATTATTATTTGAGAATTGTTTGAAAATTGTAAGTGTCCATAATCACTGTTGTTGTTATTAAATTATAAATCCCTTGAATTAATAGTACATTCATAATTTTTTATGATAAAACATTTTGAGAGGGTATATATATATATATATATAAAGTATAAGTAGCAGAATATATAAAATATTTTAAAAATCAATATAAATGGATTCTTTTCTACACATAAAACTGTGTAAGTATATATATATATTTATATATATAATCATAATATATGTATGATCACATATAAAAAGACATGTTAAAATGTAAAGAGGTTACCCTAAGTTATCCCTAGTGTCTATACTAGATCCTGAAAATATAGTGGAAAAAAAGAACAAAATACCATACTCATTTTTTGTTATTTAAGTTTTTTCAGTTCTTCCCCATAAACTAGAGTCATTGTTTCATTAATAAAATAAAAATCAAACTATAGAAATAATGAAAAGATCAGTGGTTGTCAAGAGCTGGAAGAGGATGAAGAGAGGAATGAATATCTGGAACACAAGGAAATGTTTAGGACAGTGAACTACAATATCATTTGGCCAAATCCATAGCTATACAACATAGAGTGAACCTTAATGTAGATTATGAATTTTAGTTAATAAAATTATATCTGTAGTGATTCATAAGTTATAAAAAATGTACCACATCAATGCAAAAGGTTAACAATAGAAGTCACAGAGTGAGGGAATATACTGGGGACTCTATACTTTCTGTGCAATTCAATAAACCTTACCTTGCTCTGAAAAAAATATTTCAATTTTAAAATAAAAACCAATGAAAAGTTCTGGTTTGCTTAGAGGTTCACTCATCCAAATACTATATTCCAATGGAGTTATTCTTCTTAGAAGTGAACAACTTGTGGACATTTTTATTAATAGCAAGAAGTCATTAGCTACCTTAGGAATGCATTTGAGGAAGTCTTTCATGCTACCTTGTGAACAAAGGTAGAAGTTTTTGTTTTGTTTTGTTGCTCTGAAGTGTATGAAACAATAACAATAAAAGATCTGATCTGGCATAGAACAAGGGACTTGTTATCTATTTGACTTATGTCATGTGCTGTATTTGTTGTTGTAAGCTAACAGTGGCTGCTTGGCAACTAAGTTAGCAGCTGTCTTGCAAGTAGAGGTGAGTTGTCTAAACAAAGCACCCCTTTCTCTTCCATGATGGGTTTCCAAACAACTCTACATAGAGTCCTAGAATTCTTGGTTTGAATGATATTCATATTTGGGGGAGGGGTCTTATTATTTGATTCATTTGGCAAATATTTATAGAGTATTTACTACATCCCAGCCACTATGCTAGGTAGTGGAGTGAGAAAGGCAACTAACGTGGCAGAGTTCCTATCCTTAAGGAGCTGGCTCTGGTGGGCCAGAGAAACACAAAATAGATGATTTTTTTCATCTGTAAGATTCAGCTCTGGGGTTTAGCTCAGCTGGCTAAGGTGCCCGCCCTGGTAACCGTGAGGTCATGGGTTTGATCCCAGATGAAGAAAAAAAATAAATAAAAGACACATCTGTAACATCCAGGTAAAGACAAAGATGAATACTATGAAGGAAAGTAATAGAAGATTTAAAAAACAGCAAATAGTTTAGAAGAAAATTTCTCTTTGTTAACTTTTATAGTTAATGAAATTCTAGAGAGGAGGGAATGTTGAAAAAGCTGAATGAAGTGAGGAGAGTGCCATGGAAGCAGGTGAGCTTATACATACAAATGCTATGTAATTAGGTGCCAATACTGCAACTATTAATAATGACATTTAAAAAGTCTGTACATGTTCAGCACAGACAAAATTTCTAAATATATTTTCATCTGAGGTTGGTTGAAAACAGATCTGAAATGCTGCCTGTTGCTAAAATAAAAAGTGTACTAAATCAGTGTACCCCAAATGTTAACCTGTAAATGAAGCACCTGGGAATCTTGTTAAATGCTGATTTTGTTTCTAATAAATTCTCAGGTGGTCCCAATGTTGCTTGAAGGTTCTAGAGTCTTTCAAAAGTTCTTAGAGAATAGTTAAGAAACAGTTTAACAACTGATCTCTATTTTCAGAAGAGTTGTAACTCTTAGTACTACATGGAATTTAAAATACAGAAGAGACAACTAGCCCTTGAAGATGAATTTTGAATCTTAAGTTGTTAGCCAAGCCATTGTTTCAGTAGACGAATTTTAATTAGAGTCTAAATTGCTATACAAGAAAACCAAACCTTATATGGGTAAAAAATTGTAACTACACAATAAAAGACTTATTGGTAAGTTTTCTACCAATGACATCCTACCAAAAAGCCCAACCAAAAATACCTTTCAAAAGGAAATATTTCTGAATAACAAGATTATGCTACATATTTTTAAAGCTAGAGAAAGGGATTTTGAAAGTTTTCACTTAAAGAACAATAATTGTTTAAGGATATTGTTTAATTGTTTAACCTGACTTAAATATTTCACAATTCTATAATGTATCAAAATATCACATGATATCTAATAATATGTATAATTTTTTATCAATTCAAATAAACTTAAAAGGAAATATAAAAATCTTGACAAGTCTGGAGGAAGCTAAGTACAATATCCCACGCACATCTTTCCCTAGTGTAGTTTCCCAGTCTCAGCCAGCAGGAAGCATCACTTGAGGTACTTCTATTGCCAAAGCTTGGGAGAGTTCATAGAAAGTTTGTATTTCTAAACAGTATAGCTGGGGAGACTTGGTCTTAACTGGACTCATCTCCTTTCTATGTATAACTGAAAAGAGAAGAACCTATTGTGAGAAGAACCAAGCAATAATTATCTGCAATACTCATGTAACTTCAAGCATGTTATCCATTTTAACTGAGTCTCAGTTTCTTATATATAAAACAAGAATAATAAATGCTTCTACACGTAGTCATTATACAAGTTAGCAATTATAATGGATGCGACTGCCATCTGTAAACTCAGGACAAATGTGATCTATGTAAATACATTCACTGCATCAAATCATCATTGGATGAAGTCATTGAGATATTCCTTAGGATTTATTAGAGTGAAACTGCATCCATTTACAAGGGGAGACAAACTAAAGATTAGGTTAACATAAAGCCAACTTTGCCTTTTATTATTTGAGCCACCTATGGAAATATGGCACCCTTCCAGATCTCAGTTTTATCTATAAAAAAAAAAATTTTTTAAACAACTCTCTACTCCACTCTGACTGACTGAGGTGCTTCAGCATGTGTAGAGCCAGTTTCTCCAGCACCATTTATTAAAGATTTCATCTTTCTTTCAGTGAATATGTTTGGCCCTTTGTCAAGGATAAAGTGGCTGAGTGTGTTTGGAGTTGCATCTGCATCTTCTAATCTGTTTCATTGATCTTCAGGTCTGTTTATTGCCAGTACCATGATGTTTTATCACAGTAGTTTGGTAGTATAATTTCAAGTCAAGGATTGTGATGTCCCCTGATTTGCCTTTGTTGCCTAGAATTTCTGGTTCCAAATAAATTTCAGGAATGTTTTCTTTAATTCTGTGAGACGGGGCTGAGGATTTCACTCAGTGACTTAAGCACCTGCCTAACAAGTGCAAGGTCATGAGTTCGATCCCCGGTACAAAAAAAAAAAGACTTGAATCTTCTCTAATTCTGTGAGACATGATAATGGTGTTTTGATTGGGATTGCATAAAATCTGTATAACAATTATGAAACTATGGCCATTTTCACTGTGTTGGTTCTTCCTACACAAGGGTACCTTTCCATTTTCTGATATCTTCTTTGATCTCCTTTTTTAAATTTTAAACTGAAAAAAGAATAAAAATGGTGATACAGAATTTCAAAACAAAATACTAGGAAATTAACAAAAGTTAATATATTGCATATTGTTATCTTCAAAGTAGTTGCTCAGATTACAAGATATAGACATGAAAAAATGATCAAACAATGAAAACACAAAATGTTCTTTTTGATAAATTAACAGACATTAGTAGTATAATTATCAGTCATATATATATATACATATATATATATATATTACACACATAGATGAAATATTTTTCCTTCTTTATTTTCTCCTTTCCCCTATCCTACTTGTTCTTTCCTTTTGAGAAGTTTCTTTCCCTTTCACTTTCACAATAGCTATTGTACATTTTGGATCTTATTTATTCTTCCAGTTTTTAGAGTAGGAAACAATATGATGTTTACACATGGGAGTTTGATTTATTTCCCTTATGAGTAGGCCTCAAGTTACATCTATTTAATTAAATGCCTTGAATTTATCCTTCTTTATAGCTGAGTAGTACTCCATTGTATAAAAACACCACTTTTTTTTTAATCTGTTCCACAGTTAATGAATACTGGGGTTGTCTCCAAGATTTAGCTATTAAAAATTGTGCTGCTATAAACATGGGTGCACATATATATTGTGGTATGATGTTTTCAATTTTTCTGAGAATATATCCAGAAGGGGAAGAGCTGTATTAAAAGAGACCTTTAATCCTAATTTTTATTATGAATCTCCACACTGATTTCTAGTGGCTTTACCTGTCTACATTCTCACCAACAGTGGAAAAAGATTCCTTTTTCCCCATAACCCCACTAACATTTCTAATGGTTGATTTCTTGATGACAATCATTCTTTTTGAAGTGAGATGGAATCTCAGCATTTTAATTTGCATTTTCTTGACCAGTGATGTTAAACATTTCTTCATGTATTTATTTGCCATTTTTATTTTTTCATCGAAGAAATGCATATTCATCTCAGATGCCCATTTTTGGAGACGGTCTTTAAATTTTGGGGGTGGGACCTGATTTTTTTTCAATTTTTTTATATGTTCTAGATATAAGCTCTTTGAGGGACAGTTCACTAAAATTCTTTCCCACTCTGTGGGTTTTCTTTTAACTCTCCTGATGATTTCTTTTGAAGTGCAAAAACTTTTTAGTAAGATAAGATCCCAGTTGTTGATTCTTTGAAGTACTTCCCATGCCCAATGGGTCTTGTTCATGAACTCTCTGCCTGTCTTCAAGATTTCTACCTAATTTTTCTTCCAGTAGACTTAGTGTTCCAGTTTTAATATTTAGATCTTCAATATATTTTGACTTTAATTTAATGTATGGTGATAGACCTCGGCCTACTTTTAGTCTTTGGCATGTGGAAAGCCAATTTTTCCAGAACCATTTATTAAAGAGGCTATATTTCTTCCAGTGAACATATTTGGTCCCTTTGTAAAAGATAAGGTGGCTCTTTGTGATTGTATCTGCATTGTCTAATCTTTTCCATTGATCTTTAGGGTTGTTGTTGTTGTTTTGGTTTTTTGTTATTGTTGTTGTCATTTTTTTTTTTAGCCAGTACCATGCTGATTTTACCAATGAAACTTTGTAGTATAATTTCAAGTCAGGGAAATTTCTTACAATCTGGGGAGCCAAGGCCACACAAGGTGAGCTCCAGTCCGTTGGCACTGGCCTGGGGAGAACTTGGGACCATCACTTCCAGCAGTTGAGTGCCCGCCCAGCTCTCTAGAACACTGAACTAGGCTCAGGAGGTTTCATGGGCCTGAGTGGACCACACCCAGTGATCTTCTTACAATCTGGGGAGCCAACGCTGCACAAGCTGAGTTCCAGCCCACCAGCGCTGGCCCAGGGAGACTTTGGGACCATTGCTCCCAGCAGTTGAGTGCCCACCCAGCTTCCTTAAACACTGGACTTGGCTCAAGCCTGACTAAGACATGCTAGTGATCTTCATTCAGTTCCAGGAGTCAAGGGCACAGGAAGTGATTTCCACATGCCCAGGGGAAGCTTTGGACCATCGCTCAAAACACAGAAATGTAGAAAAATGACAAAAGAACAAAATGCAATCTCAAAGAAAGTCCATCCCAAGAAAGCCTAGGAGCCATGTACATAGAAGAAAATACTAGCCATACACCTGAAATGCCTGTAATGATATCAACTGAAATAAAGAAGCAACTCTGGGAAGCTATAAAGGAACTCAAATCAGAAATTATTTCTCAGGTAAAAGAAGAAATGATAAAAGTAGTGAAAGAAATACTGAACACATCTAAAGAAGACACAGCTAAAAAATTAGAGGAACAAAGCAAAAAGATAGAATCCCTGAATTAACAGTATAAGAAACAAACAGAATGCATGAAGCAAATTCAAAAAGATATAGAGGAAATCAAAAATTCTATTGAAAGTTGCCAAAACCACCTCAACAAAAGTGAAGATAACCAAAATAAAACTACACCCAGACATATAATAATCAACATCCCAGAAATCCAACATAACAACAGAGGATTAAAAGCTGTTGGAAAGAAAGATCACTTATAAAGGAAAACCTATCAGAATCACAGCAGACTTCTCTACACAAACAATGAAGTCAAGAAGAGCATGGAGTGAAGTATTTCAGATCCTAAAGGAAAACAACTTCCAACCCAGACTGATGTACCCTGTAAAATTGTCCTTCAAAATGGATAGAAATAAGATACTTCCAGGACAAAGAACAACTGAAAAACTTCATGATCACCAAACCCACCCTACAAAGAACACTGAAAAACATTCTAGATAGACATAGGAAAAAACTACTAAGCAAGGCAGACAATTAAACAGAATGGAAAGGTAAAGATACAACAGCAGAAAGGTAACATGTCAACAATAAACCAACATATAACAGTTATAAGCATTAATGTAAATGGCCTCAATTCACCAATTAAAAGAAACAGATTGGCAGAATGGATCAAGAAACAACATTCTTGAATGGTTTTATATTATTTTGTTACATTTAATATTATTGTGTGTGAAGCTATGCTCAACTACTTCAAAAAAAGAGACATTATTGTAGCTACTGTTAATATTGGTTGTCTTGTTGTGAAGTGCTGTGTTGCTTACATTGTTCTGTTCTGATCTTTGTTCTGTCCTCTTTTGTTTTATTTTCTTTAAAATAAAATTTAAAAGAAAAATTCAAGTTAGGGATTGTGATGTCTCTTGTCTTACCTTTGGTGCCCAGGATTGTTTTTGCTATTCTAGGTCTCTTATGTTTCCAAATTAATTTTGGAAATGTTTTTTTTAAATCTGTGATATATGCTAATATTTTGATCAGGATTTCATTAAATCTGTATAACAGTTTTGGGAGAAGGGTCATTTTCATATTGTTGGTTCTTCCTATCCTTGAGCAAAGGATATCTTTCCTTTTTCTGATATTGTCTTCAATCTCCTTTATTACAGTGGTGTAATTTTCAGTATATAATTCTTTTACATCTTTTGCTAGATTGATTCCTGAGCATTTCATTTCTTTGGATGCTATTGTGAAAGGTGTCATTTCCCTAATTTCTATTTCAGTGAGTTTGTTGTGTGCAGAAATGCTATTGAATTTTGCAGGCTTTTTTTATTTAAAGAGAAAAAATAGGAAAAAGGTAGAAATATTACAGAATTTCAAGAAAAGAAGATAAATAGTAAGAAATCACTAGTTGATACATCACATATTGTTCTTTTAGAAATAGTTATTCAAGTTACAGAATTAAAGCACACAAAGTGGACACTAAAGCAGTGAGAGTGCAAACAGAATCCAACAAGAACCTAGAAATATGATCATCAATCCCACACATCTAAACATACATGCAGCTATATCTTTTATAGTGCTTCCTATTTCCTTTTTTTACAGTAGCAATTATACATTTTTAAAATGTTACTTAAAGAGAAGGAAAAAAAACAGAAAAAAGGGTAGCAACAATATAGAATTCCAAAAGAAAAAAAGAAAAAGGAGAATGAGAAAAAACCCCACTAAGAAATCAGTAAGTTATAAATTACATACTGCCATCCTGGATGTAGTTGTTTGAGTTACAAAGTTAAAGGGTACATAGTAAATATCCAAACAGTCAGACTACAAACAGTTTTGCTCAAAGATCCAACAAAGATTCAGCAATATGGTCATCTATTTTACACACTCAAACATACATGCAGTTATATCCCTTAGAGCACTTTCTTTTCCTCTCTTTTTTACAATAGCAATTACACATTTTGATTTTATTACACTTGTAGTTCTTATTTACTTTTTACACTAGAGACACAATATGATATTTATAAATAGGATTCTTATTTATTTCACTAATGAGGATAATCTCAAGTTGTCTCCATTTGCCTATGAAGGCCTCAAGATCATCCTATTTTATAGCTGAGTAATATTCCATTGTATAAAAATGCCACATCTTTTTCATCCACTCTGCAGTAGATGGGCATCTTGGTTGTTTCCAAGATTTAGCTATCACAAATTGTGCTGCTATGAATATGGGGGCACATATATCACTGTGGTATGAACTTTTCAGTTCTTCAGGGAAAATACCCAGGAGGGGGATAGCTGGATTGAATGGAACTTCCAATCCTAGTCTTCTGAGAATTCTCCATAAGGATTTCCATAATGGTTGCACCAGTCTACATTCCCACCAACAGTGGAGCAGAGTTCCTTTTTCCCCGCAGCCTCGCCAACATTTGTTATCAGTTGATTTCTTGATGGCAGCTATTCTTTCCGGAGTAAGGTGGAATCTCAATGCTGTTTTAATTTGCATTTCTTAAATGACCAGTGATAGTGAACATTTCTTCATGTATTTATTTGCCATTTGTATATCTTTCTCTGAGAACTGTGTGTTCATCTCAGATGCCCATTTTTGGAGACGGTCTTTGAATTTGGGGGGCTTGATGTTTTTCAATTCTTTATATATTCTGGACACAAGTCCTTTGTCTGAGGGGTTACTAGTTAAAATTCTTTCCCATTCTGTTGGTTTTCTTTTCACTCTGTTGGTGATTTCCTTTGAAGTGCAGAAATTTTCAATAATGTGAGATCCCATTTGTTGATTCTTTGAAGTGTTTCCCATGCAGTTTGCATTTGGTCCATGAATTCTCTGCCTACCCCTATGTCTCCAAGACTTCTACCTACCTTGTCTTCTAGTAGATTTAGTGTTTCTGTTTTAATATTGAGGTCTTTGATCCATTTAGACTTTAGTTTTGTGCATGGTGATATGCATGGATCTAGTTTCAGTCTTCGGCATGTAGAGAGCCAATTTTTCCAACACCATTTATTAAAGAGATTATCCTTCTTTCAGTGCACATATTTAGCCCCTTTGTCAAATATCAGGTGGCTGAGTGTCTTTGTAGTTGTGCTTGCATCTTCTAATCTGTTCCATTTGTCCTCAGGTCTATTTCTTTGCCAGTACCAAGCTGATTTTATCACTGTGGCTTTATAGTACTGTTTCAAGTCAGGAATTGAGATGCCTCCTGCCTTGCTTTTGTTGCCTAGAATTGTCTTTGCTATTCTAGGTTTCTTCTGTTTCCAAATGAATTTTAGTAGTGTGTTCTCTAGATCTGTGAGGTATGTCAATGGTATTTTGATTGGGATTGCATTAAATCTGTATAACAGCTTTGGGAGTATAGCCATTTTCACAATGTTGGTTCTTCCTAACCAAGAGCAAGGAATGTCCTTCCATTTTCTAATATCCTCTTCAATCTCATTTTTCAGTGTAGTATAACTTTCAGCACATAGGTCTTTTACATTTTTAGTTAGGTTGATTCCTAAGTACTTCATTTTTTTACATGTTATTGTAAAAGGTGATATTTCCATAATTTTTCTCTCAGTGAGTTTTTTGTTTGTGTACAGGAATGCTATGGATTTTTGAGCATGGACTTTGTATCCAGCTACACTACTGAACTTGTTTATTATCTCTAGTAGTCTTTTAATGGAGTTTTTTGGGTCTTCTATATAGAATATCATGTTATCTGAAAATAGTGATAATTTAACTTCTTCCTTTCCTATCTCTATTCCTTTTATTTCTCTCTCTTGTCTGATTGTCCTGGCTAGTGTTTCCAGAACTATGTTGAAAAGGAGTGGTGAGAGTGGACATCCATGTCTTGTTCCTGATTTTAAAGTGAAAGCTTTCAGGTTTGTCCATTTAGTATAATGTTGGCTGTTGTCATAGATGGCCTTTATAAGGTTGAGGTAGACACCATGTATTCCGAGTTTCTGAAGGGTTTTTAATATGAACATGTGTTGGACTTTGTTGAAAGCTTTTTCTGCATCTATTGAGATGACCATGTGGTTTTTGTTTTTGGCTCTGTTGATGTGCTGTATTACATTTATTGATTTGCGTATGTTAAACCATCCCTGCATTCCTGGAATGAATCTCACTTGGTCATGATGTATGATCTTCTTGATGATTTGCTGCATTCTATTTGCCAGTATTTTGTTGAGAATCTTTGCATCAATGTTCATTAGTGAGATTGGCCTATAGTTCTCTTTTTTGGTTGTATCTTTCTCTGGTTTTGGTATCAGAGTAATACTTGCCTCCAGGAATGATTTAGGGAGGATTGATTTTTTCTCAATTTCATTGAAGAGTTTAAGGAGTACTGGCATCAAATCTTCTCTAAATTTCTTGTAGAATTCAGCTGTGAATACATCAGGACTTGGACTTTTCTTTGTTGGTAAGTTTTTAATTACATTTTCAATTTCAATAGCTGATATTGGGTTGTTCAAAATTGCTATATCTACTTGGTTGAGCTTTGGTAGTTCATATGTTTCTAGGAATCTGTCCATTTCCTCTGTGTTTTCCACTCTATGTGAGTAGAGATTTTCAAAGTAGGTATTCATGATCTTTTGAATTTCCATGGGATCTGTAGTAATTTCTCCCTTTTCAGTTCTTATTGCATGAATTTGGGTTTTTTCTTTCTTTCTCTTGATAAGGTTAGCTAGAAGTTGGTCAATTTTGTTTATTCTCTCAAAAAAACAGCTTTTTGATTCATTAATTCTTTGTATTGCTTTTTAGTTTCAATTGCATTGATTTCTGCTCTAATCTTTACAATTTCCTCTCTTCTATGAGCTTTGGGTTTAGCTTGCTCTTCTTTTTCTAGAAGCTTGAGATGGAGCATTAGGTTGTTTATTTTTGCTCCTTCTGTTTTCTTGATATGACAGTTTATTGCCATATATTTCTCTCTTAAGACTGCTTTCATTGCTTCCCACAGATTACAGTATGTTGTTTCTATATTTTCATTGAATTGTAGGTATTGTTTTATTTCTTCTTTAATTTCATCTGTAGCCCACTGGTTGTTCAAAAGGCTGTTATTTAATTTCCATGTATTTATGTAGGTTTTACAATTTCTTTTGCCATTAATTTCCAATTTCAGTGGACTATGGTCAGATATTATGCATGGTATGATTTCAATACCTTTGCATTTACTTAAGAATGTTTTATGGGATAATATATGGTCTATTTTGGAGAATGTCCCATGTGCAGCTGAGAAGAATGTATATTCTGATGTGGTTGGATGGAACACTCTGTAAACATCTACTAAGTCCAATTGCTCAAAGGTATGATTCATTTCTGTTATTTCTTTGCTGATTTTTGTCTAGTTGATCTATCTCTTTGTGACAATGGGCTGTTAAGATCTCCTGTTATAATTGTGTTCTTGTGTATTTGGTTTTTCATGTCCATTAGTATCTGTCTTATATAGTTGGGTGCTCCTGTATTTGGTGCATATATATTTATAATTGTTAGTTTTTCCTCTTGAATTTTACCACTAACAAGTATATAGTGACCTTCTTTATCTCTTTTAACTATTTTAGGTTTGAAGTTCACATTGTCTGCAAATAGAATAGCTACCCCTGCTTTTTTCTGGGTTCCTGTTTCATGGAATACTCTTTTCCATTCTTTGACTTTTAATCTATGAGTTTCCTTTTGCATCAGATGTGTTTCTTGTGTACAACATATTGTGGGATCCTGTTTTTTGATCCATTCTGTCAATCTATTTCTTTTTATAGGTGAATTGAGGCCATTTATATTTATGGATAGCACTGATATGTACTGGCTTGACTTTGCCATGTTATGTTCCAGTTGTTTCTGCTTTTCCTCTTATTTAATTGCTTATCCTACCTGGAAGTTTCTTTCTGTTGTTTTGGGGATTGTGGTCATTTTTATCTCTGTCTAGTATGTCTTTCAGTACTCTTTCTAGGGTTAGTTTGGAGGACATGAATTTCTTCAGTTGTTCTTTGTCATGGAAGTATCTTGTTTCTCCATTAAATTTGAATGAAAGTTTTGCTGGGTACACCAGTCTGGGTTGAAGATTGTTTTCTTTCAAGGCTTGAAATACCTCACTCCAAGCTCTTCTTGACTTGAGGGTTTGTGCTGAAAAGGCTGCTGTGATTCTGATGGGCTTTCCTTGGTAGGTGAGTTGTGTCTTTTCTCTAACAGCTTTTAATATTCTGTTTTTATGCTGTATGTCTGAGATCTTTATTATGTGTCTGGGTATGGATTTATGTTGATTGTGACTGTTTGGTGTTATATATGCCTCACTTATCTGCATATCAGATTCTTACCCCATGTTTGGGAAATTTTCTGCTATTATTTCTGTAAATACTTTATGTATGTCATTTGCCTGCACTCCTGTATCTTTGCTAATGTCCATTATTCTTACAGTGTTGCTCTTGGCATCATCATGAAGCTTCTGGATTGTGATTTCATGCTGCTTTGTTATTTTTAAATGTTCTATCCTTTCCTGATCACCAACTGTGATCCTGTCCTCAGGGTCCGAAATCCTATCCTCAGCTTCCTTTAGGCGATTTTGCATGCTTTCAATAGAATTTTTTGTTTCTTGGATGTCTCTTTGAGTTTGTTTCATGAATTCTGCTTGTTTTCTATATTGTTCATTCAAAGTTTCAATCAGTTCCCCATGCTCATGTACTTTTTTCTCTAGTTCTTCTTTAGCTGCATTCAACAACTCCTTTACTAAAGTTGTTATTTCTATCTTTACATGGGAGAGTACTTCTAATTTGATTTCCTCTATAGCCTGATGCACTTGTTTTTTTATTTCACTGGCTATCTTTTTAGAGATTCGCTAATGAATTTTGTATCAGTTATGCTACTGAATTTGTTTAACTTCAGAAGTCTTTCATTGGAGTTTTGGACCTTCTATGTAAAGTAGCATGTCATCTGTTACTTTTGGGGTCCTCTATTTCAATGTCTCCTATACTTGCTTCTGGTGAACTATATGTTTGAGACTGCATTTTGCTTTTTTGTTTTGTCATTTTCACTCTGCCTGGTGTTTTCTATGTGTAGGAGGGGATCACACACTCTTTTCAGACACACCAAAGTCTTACAGTTAGTTGTAGGGGGTTTTACTACTGGCCCTATTTATCCCCTGTACACCTCTATTTTAGGGATATACTCACCACATTGATATAGTCAATCCAGTGTAGTCCAAAGTTCACCACTTGGGAGCAAAGTTCCAAATTTTCTCACACTAACTGGATACCACTGAGATCTTCTGATGTTCCAGGTGGGAGGGCGGGCCCAGAGGGGAGGTCCCGGGTAGCCTACCCCTGAGGCGGGCTTGCACTGAGTTCCCACTGGCAGGGTGGGCCCACAGTGGAGGGTCTGGGCAGCTTACCCCTGATGCAGGCTTCTGCTAAGTTTCTGGTGGCAGGGCAGGCCCACAGTGGAGGTTCCAGGCAGCTTACCCCTGATGAAGGCTTCTGCTAAGTTTCCAGTGGCAGGGCGGGCCCATGGGGGAGGTTCTGGACAGCTTACCCCTGATGCAGGCTTCTGCTCGCTAATGAATTTTGTATCAGTTATGCTACTGAATTTGTTTAACTTCAGAAGTCTTTTATTGGAGTTTTTGGATCTTCTATGTAAAGTATCATGTCATCTGCAAATAATGATAGTTTAACTTCTTCCTTTCCTATCCTTACTCCTTTTATTTCTCTCTCATGTCTAATTGCTTTAGCTACTGTTTCCAGCACTATATTGAATAGGAATAGTGATAGTAGACAGCCTTGTCTTGTTCCTGATTTAGAGTGAAAGCTTTCAGTTTTTGTCTACTTAACATGATGTTGGCTGTTGGTTTGTCATAGATGGCTTTTATTAGGTTGAGGTAAAGACAATCTATTCCAATTTTCTGTAGCGTTCTTAACATGAATGACTGTTGGACTTCATCAAAAGGTTTTTTTGCATCTATTGATTTTTTTTGTTGTTTTGGTTTTGGGTTTTTTGGGGTTTTTGATTTTTTGGTTTTTTTGGTTTTTGGGTTTTTGTTTTTGGGGTTTTCTTTTTTTAACCAGGGATTGAACTCAAGACTTCACACTTGCCAGGCAGGCACTTGTGCTGCTGAGCTAAATCCCTGGCATATGCATGTATTGGGATGATCATATGATTTCTGTCTTTGCTCTGTTGACATAGTGTATTATGTTTATTGACCTGTGTATGTTAAACCATCCTTGCATTTTTGGGATGAATCTCACTTGGTCATGGTGCATAATTTTCTTGATGATATATTGTATTTTGTTTGCCAGTGTTTTATTGAGGATCTTTGCATCTATGTTCATTAGGGACACTGGCCAGTAGTTCTTTTTGGTTGGGTCATTCTCTGGTTTAAGTACCAGAGTAATACTTGCCTCCAAGAATGATTCAGAGAAAACTGCTTCCCTTTCAATTTCATTGAAGAGCTTCAGGAGTATTATTAGCATTAAATTTGCACTAGTGTTTATAGAATTCAACCATGAATCCATCAGTAATTAAGTTCATTTGATCACATGTTTAATTCAGTTCTGTTATTTCTTTGCTGATTTTTTGTCTAGTTGATCTATCTCTTTCTGACAATGGGGTATTATGGTCCATTACAATTCAGTTATTGCTTATTTGATTTTTATGTCTATTAATATTTGTCTTATATAGTTGAGTGCTCCCATATTTAGTGCATATATATTTATGATTGTTATCTCTCCCTCTTGAACTTTTCCCATTACAACTAACCTTTTTATTTTATTTATTTAATGTTTTTATTTTAAAGATAGTAAAATACAACAAAACGAGAGAGAACAAAGCCAATCAAGACAATGCAGTGAAACTGGTACAGGATTTCAGAGCAGGATACCAGGAAAACAATAATAGCTACCGTAGTATATCTCGTTATCTTCACAATAGTTGTCCATTCAATTAGGGATAGCAAAATCAAACCAAAAACAGAACACTATAAAACCAATCAAAACAGAATATTGAATAGACCAAAACAATTCATAAGAACAAAGCAAGGCAGTGAAAGCAGTATTGGCCTTCAAAAACAAGATAGAAGGAAATCCCACATATTTGCTATATTGCCTACTGTCATCCTCCCAAGAGATGCTCAGACTTCTGGCCCCAAATCAGTATAATCAACCAAACAATACAAGCATTTAGTTGCTTTATTTACCTTAGTTGCTATAAACCCTAGCTGACCTCAAAACCATCCAGTTGCTAACTGGGTGGGGGAAGGGGCACAGGACAATTGACTCTCAGCCCATATGCCAGTAGGCTCATGGGAGGCACTGACTTATTTTCTCCCTGGTGTGCCCACAGCTCGCTCGTGCCATTTACCAGGAAGAATGGCTTGCTGCTTTCTTGGTTGGTCCCCCAAGTTCCAGCATGACTGATTCTCAGGAGACAGTGACTTGTTGTCTCCTTGGCATGCCTGCAGCTTGCTTACACTGCTTACCAGGAAGGATGGCTCTTTGCTTTCTTGGGCAGTCCACCAAGTTCTACCATGGCTGATTCTCAGGAGATACTGATTTGTTCTTTCCCTCAAGTGAGCTTTTTAAATCTCTTTTGATCAGTTTTGGTTTGAAGTTCACATTGTCTACAAATGAAATGGCTACCCCTGCTTTTTTCTGGGTTCTATTGCATGGAGTATTTTTTTTTCCATCTTTTGATTTTTAGTATATGAGTTTCTTTTTCGAGTTAAATGTGGATCTTGTATATAGCATATTGTTGAATCTTGTTTCTTGATCCATTCTGCCAATCTGTTTCTTTTGATTCATTGTATATAGCATATTGTTGAATCTTGTTTCTTGATCCATTCTGCCAATCTGTTTCTTTTGATTGAGGCTATTTACACTGATGGTTATAACTGATATGTATTGGCTTATCTTGGTCATGTTAGTCTCCTGTTTGTTTCTTGCTTTTCCTCTCTGTTTAATTACTTGCCCTGTCTATTGGTTTCTTTTTGTTGTTGTTCTGGGAATTGTGATCATTTTTTATCTTTATCTAGGATATCTTTCAGTATTTTTTCTAGGGTCAGTTTGGTGGACATGAATTTCTTCAGTTGTTCTTTGTCATGGAAGTATCTTACTTCTCCATTAATTTTGAAAGATAGTTTTTCAGGGTACAACATGCTGGATTGAAAGTTCTTTTCTTTCAGGACTTGGAATACTTCAAGCTCTTCTTGGCTTGAGGGCTTGAGTTGACAAGTCATCCATAAATCTAATGGGCTTTCCTTTATAGATGATGTGTTTCTTTTCTCTAATGGCCTTTAATATTCTTTTTTTAGCTAAATTTCTGAGATCTTGATTATTATATGTCTGGCAGTAGATTTGTTTTGTTTATGACTGTTTGAAGTTCTATATGCCTCACTTTTCTATCTGTCTTTCAGATTCTGTACCCATGTTTGGGAAATTTTCTACTGTTACTTTCACAAATATTTTTTTATGTCATTAGTGTTGATTCCTGATTTTTCATTTACAACTATCAATCTTATATTGTTTTTCTTTGCAATATCTTTTAGCTGTTGAATTGTTATTTCCTGGTCCTTTGTTATTTTTAAGAGATCTTTCCTTTCATGATCGATCACTAGCCACAATCCTGTTTGCAAGGTCTGAAAGTGTAAATTCAATTTCATTCAAGTGTTTTTTCCAGCTTTCAGTGGAATTTTTAATTTCCTGAATATCTCTTTGTGTCTGTTTCATTCAATTTCTTTCCTATATTGTTTATTCAAGGTTTCCACCATTTTCCTATGCTTCTGGATTTTTTGTTTATGTTTTCTCTAGCTACATTGAGCAGTTCCTTCATTAAGGCTGTCATTTCTTTTCTTACCCAGAGATTATTTCTGATATGATTTCTTCTATTGCTTCATGGATTTGTTTCTTTACTTCATTTGCTATCTTTTCAAAGATTTTAGATGTGTCTTCCAATGTCTACTTTGTCAATGCCTGCTTCACTTGTTCCAGATGGGTTAGATGTCTGAAACTGCATTTTACTTTTTCATCTTGCCATTTTCATATCTTGGTTCATATGTTGGTCTTTTCAATCTTGCTAGTCTTACTTGTCCATTGTGTGTATCTTAGTCAGGGTAATACTGTTGACTGGTGTTCATCTAGTTACCAGATCCCACCATGTAGGCAAGAGCCCTACACAAAGGCCAGTTGAGTGAATCCCAAATTCTTCCTAGGCTGACTAACCTAGGAGTACTGATGTGAACCAACCCTTTGCTCATAGTGTTACTGGTGCTTCAGACCTATACTCACCACCAAACCTCCTGTCCCTAATGTAAACCCCAGCCTGGGCCCTACTGTGTCACTGGGAGTCTCACAGGTCTACCCAAGTTCCTCCAGGTGGAGAGAAGGCTCACCCATGCCCTTACTAGCCCACCAAGGTCTTCTGAGTTGAGAAAGGGGGTCACTAGCTTTCTGTGGACCTGCCAAGCTCCTCTAGGTGGTCAATCTCCTTTTTCACAGTTCTATAGTTTTCAGTGTATAGATCTTTAACTGTTAGATTGATTCCTACATATTTCATTTTTTATGCTATTGTGAAAGTGGTTGTTGTCCTATTTTCTCTCTCAGTGAATTTGTTGTTTTTGTACAGGAAGATAGTTGATTTTGGTGTGTTGACTTTGTATCTAGCTATGTGACTGAATCTGGTTATTAAATCTAGAAATCTTTTGGTGGAGCTTTTGAGATCTTCTATGTAGAGTATGTCATCTGCAAATAATGAAAATTTAACTTCTTTCTTTTCTATATTTGTTCCTTTTATTTTGTTCTGTTGTCTAATTGCTCTTGCTAATGTTTCCAAACTATATTGAATAAAAGCAATGATAGTGAGCATCTTTGTAATATCTAGTATATGTAAAGAACTGAAAAAAATCAGACTCCCAAATTCAAAGACCCAATCCAAAAATGGGCATCTGAGATGAATATACACTTCTCAGATGAAGAAATACAAAGA
Organism: Hydrochoerus hydrochaeris; assembly: GCA_004027455.1. Taxonomy (NCBI): domain Eukaryota; kingdom Metazoa; phylum Chordata; class Mammalia; order Rodentia; family Hydrochaeridae; genus Hydrochoerus; species Hydrochoerus hydrochaeris. The sequence continues at coordinate 11,032 of PVLA01007994.1, read as the reverse complement.
GCAAATAAATATGTAAAAAGATGTTCAACATCACTAGTCATTTGAAAAATTCAAATTAGAATAACAATGAGATTCCATCTCACTCCAGAAAAATAGCTACTATCAAGAAATCAATCAATAACAAATGCTGGCAGGGATTTGGGGAAAAGGAACCCTTCTTTACTGTTGGTAGGAGTGTGGACTGGTACAACCACTGTGGAAATCAGTGTAGAGGTTTCTCAAAAAACTAGGACTAAAGGTCCCATTTGACCCAGCTATTCCCCTTCTGTGTATTTTCACAAAAGAATTAAAAGCATTATACCTCAGCAATATATGTGAACCTGTGTTTATAACAGCACTGTTTGTAATAGCTAAATATTGGAAACAACCCAAATGCCCATCAACTGAGGAATGTGATTTTTTTATGTAATGGAATACTTCTCAGTCATAAAGAAAGTTAAGCTTCAGCCGGGGATTTAACTCAGTGCTACAAGCACTTGCCTGGAAAGTGCAAGATCATGAGTTTGATCTCTGGTACTGAAAAGAAAAAAAAAGGACTGGGGATTTAGCTTAAATGTATAAGCATCTGCCTGCTGGCAAGCACAAGATCATGAGTTCAATCCCAGGTATAAGGAAGAAGGAGGAGGAGGAGGAAGAGAAGAAAGAAAGAAAGAAAGAAAGAAAGAAAGAAAGAAAGAAAGAAAGAAAAACTTCAGACACATATAGTTAATGGATTGACCTTGAGACATACTCTTAAGTGGAACAAATTTGACAAATGTGTAAATATTACATTGTCTCTCTGGTGTGAGAAACTGAAAATGTACACAAGAAACAATGTATTTAACAGAAATTGTGAAAAAGGAAAGAGGAACTATGGAGGGAGTTGAGGAAATGAAGGAAGGGAAATGAGAAAAGAAGGGTAAAATGGAAACAAAGCTTTGTAAATAAGGAGAAGAGACATTGAAGGGAGAGGAGGAGAATGGAAAACAAGAGGAGTCAATATATATCATGTACAGGTACAAATTCCCTATTAAGAATGTCATCATTATGTATATCTAAATTGTACCAATAAACTTAATAATTAAAAAAGAAAACTCAAAGTACAGGTGGAGTTGTTCTTCACGGGACACAAAGTTTCAGGAACAGGAACAATTCCAATGAAATAGAAAGAATACAACATAGTCACTATAATTAATAATAATGTATTTTATTCTTGAAAATCACTAAGATTTCAAATAAAATATCCTTACCACAAAAAAGAACTATACAAGAAAATGTATTTCTCAAATAGCTTGATTTAGCCATTTCATAATGCATAAATATTTTTTATTTAAAGAGAAAAAGGAAACAAATAGAAAACAGGGTAGCAACAATACAGATATCCAAAGGAAAACCAAGGAGAAAAAAGCACTAAGAAATCACTAGTTGATAAATTACATATTGTCATCTTTGATATAGTTGTTCATGTTACAAAATTAAAGAATACATAGTAGGCATTCAAACAGTGAGACTGCAAACAGTTCTGCTCAACAACCCAACAAAAATTCAGCAATATGGTCATTTATTTTACACACTCAAACATACATGCAGTTATATCCCTTAGAGCACTTTCTTTTCCTCTTTTTTACAATAGCAATTACACATTTGGGATTTTGTTACTCTTATAGTTCTTATTATTTTTTACACTAGAGACACAATGTGATATTTATAAATATGATTCTTACTTATTTCACTAATGAGGATAGTCTCAAGTTGTCTCAATTTATCTATGAAGGCCTCAAGATCATCCTTTTTTCTAGCCAAGTAATATTCCATTGTATAAAAATACCACATCTTTTTCATCCACTCTGCAGTTGGTGGGCATCTTCGTTGTTTCCAAGATTTAGCTATCACAAATTGTGCTTCTATGAACATGGGTGCACATATATCACTGTGATATGACATTTTCAGTTGTTCTGGGAAAATACCCAAGAGGGGAATAGCTGGGTTGAATGGAACTTCCAACCCTAATCTTCTGATAATTATTCATATGGATTTCCATAGTGGTGGTACCAGTCTGAACTCCCACCAACAGTGGAGCAGTGTTCCTTTTTCCCCACAGCCTCTCCAACATTTGTTATCAGTTGATTTCTTGATGGCAGCTATTCTTTCCAGAGTGAGGTAAAATCTCAATGTTGTTTTAATTTGCATTTCTCGAATGACCAGTGATGGTGAACATTTTTCACGTATTTATTTGCCATTTGTATATCTTTCTCTGAGAACTGTGTGTTCATCTCAGATGCCCATTTTTGGAGAGAGTCTGAATTGGGGGAGTTTGACATTTTTCAATTCTTTATATGTTCTGGATATAAGTCCTTTGTTTGAGGGATTGCTGGCTAAAATTCTTTCCCACTCTGTGGGTTTTCTTTTCACTCTGTTGGTGATTTCTTTTGAAGTTCAGAAACTTTTCAATAATACGAGATCCTAATTGATGATTCTTTGAAGTTTTTCCCATTCCGTTTGCATTTTGTTCATGAATTCTCTGCCTATCCCTATATCTCCAAGACTTCTACCTATCTTGTCTTCCAGTAGATTCAGTGTTTTTGCTTTGATACTTAGGTCCCTGATCCATTTAGACTTTAGTTTTGTGCATGGTGATATGCATGGATCTAGTTTCAGTCTTTGGCATGTGGAGAGCCAATTTTTCCAACACCATTTATTAAAGAGACTATCCTTCTTCCAGTGAATATGTTCAGTCCCTTTGTCAAATATCTAGTGGTTGAGTGTCTTTGTAGTTGTGCTTGCATCTTATATAATCCATTCCATTGATCCTCAGGCCTATTTCTTTGCCAATAGCATGCTGATTTTATCACTGTGGCTTTATAGTACTGTTTCACATCAGGAATTGAGATGCCTCCTGCCTTGCCTTTGTTGCCCAAAATTGCCTTTGCTATTCTAGGTTTCTTCTGTTTCCAAATGAATTTTAGGAGTGTTTTCTCTAGATCTGTGAGGTATGTTGATGGTGTTTTGATTGGGATTGCATTAAATCTATATAACAGTTTTGGGAGTATGGTCATTTTCACAATGTTGGTTCTTCCTAACCAAGAGCAAGAAATATTCTTCCATTTCCTAATATTCTCTTCAATCTCCTTTTTTAGTGTAGTATAACTTTCAGCATATAGGTCTTTTACATTTTAGTTAGGTTGATTCCTAAGTATTTCATTTTTTTAGATGTGATTATAAAGGGCGATATTTCCGTAATTACTCTCTCAGTGAGTTTTTTGCTTGTGTACAGGAATGCTAATGATTTTTGAGCATTGACTTTGTATCCAGCTGCACTGCTAAACTTGTTTACTACCTCTGGTAGTCTTTTTAATGGAGTTTTTTGGGTCTTCTATATAGAGCATCATGTCATCTGCAAATAGTGATAATTTAACTTCTTCCTTTCCTATCTCTATTCCTTTTATTTTTCTCTCTTGTCTGATTGCCCTGGCTAGTGTTTCCAGGACTATATTGAATAGGAGTGGTGATAGTGGACATCCTTGTCTTGTTCCTGATTTTAAAGTAAAAGCTTTCAGGTTTTGTACATTTAGTATAACGTTGGCTGTTGGTTGTCATAAATGGCCTTTACAGGGTTGAGGTAGATACCATGTGTTCTGAGTTTCTAAAGGGTTTTTATCGTGAACATGTGTTGGACATTATCAAAAGCTTTTTCTGCATCTATTGAAATGACCATGTGGCTTTTGTTTTTGGCTCTGTTGATGTGGTATATTAAATTTTTTGATTTGAGTGTATTAAACCATCCTTGCATTCCTAGAATAAACCCCACTTGGTCATGATGTATAATGTTCTTGATGATTTGCTGCATTCTGTTTGCCAGTATTTTATTGAGAATCTTTGCATCAATCTTCATTAATGAGATTGGCCTATAGTTCTTTTTGTTTGGGTCTTTCTCTGGTTTTGGCATGAGAGTTATACTTGGCTCCAGGAATGATTTAGGGAGGATTGTTTTCTTTTCAATTTCATTGAAGAGTTTAAGGAGTATTGGCATCAAATCTTCTCTAAATTTCTTGTAGAATTCAGCCATGAATCCATCAGGACCTGGGCTTTTCTTTGTTGGTAATTTTTTAATTACATTTTCAATTTTAATAGCTGATATTGGGTTGTTCAAAATTGCTATATCTTCTTGGTTGAGCTTTGGTAGTTCATATGTTTCTAGGAATCTGTCCATTTCCTCTGTGTTTTCCACTCTATGTGAGTAGAGATTTTCAAAGTAGGTATTCATGATCTTTTGAATTTCCATGGGATCTGTAGTAATTTCTCCCTTTTCAGTTCTTATTGCATGAATTTGGGTTTTTTCTTTCTTTTTCTTGATGAGGTTAGCTAGGGGTTTGTCAATTTTGTTTATTCTTTCAAAAAACCAGCTTTTTGATTCATTAATTCTTTATATTGCTTTTTAGTTTCAATTGCATTGATTTCTGCTCTAATCTTTACAATTTCCTCTCTTCTATGAGCTTCGGGTTCAGCTTGCTCTTCTTTGTCTAGAAGCTTGAGATGGAACATTAGGTTGTTTATTTGTACTCATTCTATTTTCTTGATATGACAATTTATTGCTATATATTTCCCTCTTAAGACTGCTTTCATTGCATCTCACAGATTACAGTATGTCGTTTCCATATTTTCATTGAATTATAGGTATTGCTTTATTTCTTCTTTAATTTCATCTGTAGCCCACTGGTTGTTCAAAAGGTTGTTACTTAATTTCCATGTATTTATGCAGGTTTTGCAATTTCTTTTGCCATTAATTTCCAATTTCAATGTGCTATGGTCAGACATTATGCATGGTATGATTTCAATACCTTTGCATTTACTTAAGAATGTTTTATGGGATAATATATGGTCTATTTTGGAGAATGTCCCATGTGCAGCTGAGAAGAATGTGTATTCTGATGTGGTTGGGTGGAACACTCTGTAAACATCTACTAAGTCCAATTGCTCACAGGTATGATTCAGTTCTATTATTTCTTTGCTGACTTTTTCTCTAGTTGACCTATCTCTTTGTGACAATGGGCTGTTAAGGTCCCCTGTTATATTTGTGTTCTTGTGTATCTGTCTTATATAGTTGGGTGCTCCTGTGTTTGGTGCATATATATTTATAACTGTTAGTTCTTCCTCTTGAATGTTTCCACTAATAAGTCTGTAGTGACCTTCTTCATCTCTTTTAATCATTTTAGGTTTAAAGTTCACATTGTCTGCAAATAGAATAGTTACCCCTGCTTTTTTCTAGGTTCCTGTTGCATGGAATACTGTTTTCCATTCTTTGACTTTTAATCTATGAGTTTCCTTTTGCATCAGATGTGTTTCTTGTATACAGCATATTGTGGGATTATGTTTCTTGATCCATTCTGTCAATCTATTTCTTTTGATAAGTGAATTGAGGCCATTTACATTTATGGATGTCACTGATATGTACTGGCTCGATTTTGCCATGTTATTTTCTAGTTGTTTGCTTCCTGCTTTTCCCCTTATTTAATTGCTTGTCCTATCTGGTGGTTTCTTTCTGTTGTTGTCCTGCAGATTGTGGTCATTTTTATCTCTGTCTAGTATGTTTTTCAATAGTCTTTCTAGGGTTGGTTTGGTAGACATGAATTTCATGAGTTGTTCTTTGTCATGATAGTATCTTGTTTCTCCATTAAATCTGAATGAAAGTTTTGCAGGTTACATCAGTCTGGGTGGAAAGTTGTTTTCTTTCAGGGCTTGAAATGCCTCACTCCAAGCTCATCTTTCCTTGAGGGTTTGTGTTGAAAAGTCTTCTGTGATTCTAATGGACTTTCCTTGATAAGTGAGTTGTGTCTTTTCTCTAACAGCTTTTAGTATTCTGTTTGTATGTCTGAGATTGTAATTATTATGTGTCTGGGTGTGGATTTATGTTGATTGTGACTGTTTGTCATTCTATATGCTTCACTTATCTGCATATCAGATTTTTTCCCCTTGTTTGGGAAATTTTCTGCTATTACTTCTGTGAATATTTTATGTATGTCATTTGCATTGATTCCTGCATCTTCACTAATGCCCATTAATCATATATTGTTGTGCTTGGCATCATCTTGAAGCTACTGGATTGTCATTTCATGCTGCTTTGTTATTTTTAAAAGTTCTATCCTTTCCTGATCACTAATTGTGGTCCTGTCCTCCAGGTCTGAAATCCTATCCTCAGTTTCATTTAAGTGGTTTTTACACTCTTTCAATAGAATTTTTTGTTTCTTGGATGTATCTTTGAGTTTGTTTCATGAGTTCTGCTTGTTTTCTATATTGTTCATTCAAGGTTTCAATCATTTTCCCATGCTCCTGTACTTTTTTCTCTATGTCTTCTTTAGCTGCATTCAATAACTCCTTTACTAAGGTTGTTATTTCTATGTTTACATAGGAGAATACTTCTAATTTGATTTCCTCTATAGCCTCATGGAGTTTTTTTTTTTAATTTTATTTGACTTGCTATCTTTTCAGAGATTTCTGATGTGTTACTTTTGGAGTCCTCTATTTCAGTATCTCCTATACTTGCTCCTGATCGACTAGATGTTTGAGATTGCATTTTGCTTTTTCATTTTGCCCTTTTCCCCTTTTGAGTTAGTGTTTGGTCCTTCAATCCCACTTAGGCTAGTGCCAGACACAGGGCATGGTCTTACCACCTGGGAGCAGAGTTTGGAGTCCACCCTATGTGCTGGGATGCTACCTAAGTGTGTGGTCAGGGCGCTGGGTTGGATTCTGGGCCCTGCTCACCGCTTGGAGCTCTCTGGGCATGGCCTGACTAGGGCCGCTGGTTCCTCTCCTGCATCTTAGGCTGGCCCCAGATGCAGGGCATGGTCTTACCACCCAGGAGCAGAGTTTGGAGTCCACCCCATGCACTGGGATGCCACACACAGTCACAGCCTGGGTTTGGATTCAGGGCCCTACTGGCAGCTTGGATACATAAATATTTTAAAACATCATACTATACAGGATGTAACATGTAATTTTTAATTTCTCAATTAAAAAATAATAAAAGAAAGAAAAATAAGGAAAATACACCAGAATGCAAATTTTCCCTGCAAATGTGCACAAAGAGGCTATGTGAGGATACAGCAAAATGAGAATCATTTATGTACAAGACAGAAGAGAGAGCCTCCCCAGAAATCAGTCTTGATGGCATCCTGACCTTGAACTTCCAGCCTCCAAAACTTTGAGGAAATACAAGTCAGTTATTTTAGCCAAAAGAGAAAAAGAAATTCAAGAATATGAAACTTGGAGAATGGAATGAGGAAGTGGAGGTGGACAAGTAAGGCAGAGGGCTCCCTGTTGGCATGCCTGGTATCTTTCCAGTTCCTAAGCGTTCTTTTGTGACAGATGGAGCCATTTTTTCCTGTGCTGCTGGCTGAACATATCACTATGCACCAAACTGCAGGAAAGAGACTGTGAAATCTGTACCTTGGAAAAGGAACTGGGTTTGGATATTTATAGCATGGGGCACAAATTTAAGGAACTGCAAAAGAGGAAAGGCCTCATGGTGTGAAATTGTTCCTATGGATAAAAATTAAGGAATGAGAACAGCTGTGTGGGTCAATGAAGTCTGCCATTCAGAGAACAGAATGAGGATAGGGAGGGGAGAGATAACAACTGCGGCTGTGTGTGAGCAGACAGGAAGGCCAGGTAACCATCAGACCAAGCAATTAGAATGTGGGCAGATAGTCTGCTCCCAGCCATGGCCACTTCTGCCAGGAAGCCCAATAAACTGAGGAGTGTGCTCAGCAGTTAAATTTGGAAGCGGTACGTTACAGAGACTCATATGCCAAAGAACAGCCTCCAGCTCCTTATATTTTTAACTTTTTTTTTTCAAAGCTCTCATTATCTTACCAAATTTTACTTGGAAACTGGCAAGAAATGTGGTGTCACGTTTATTTACACATAGAGGTAAAGATTCCTCTTCCCTCTTGTGATATATAGCATTAAAGTGGTGACCTTTTATTTATAACTTGTGTGAGTGTATGTTAGCAATATAGACTAGCAATGTTCACGTTGGGGAATTGGCACATGCATCTAACATATCTTGATCACTTTCAATCTTTTTCCTACCCTCTTCCTTTCTACCTCCCTCTCCCTGATCCTCTTCCTTATTTTTGAGACTCTACCTTCTAGTTTTCTATCATAGATGATGCCTTTTAATTTAAAAATAAAATTACTTGATATACCTCACTGGAGTGGAGATCTATTCAGCAAGAAAACTTTAGCTTTAAATTAATGACTCAAACTTTAGTTATAGCAGAATCACCTGGAGTCTTTTTTAAAACACCCAGTACTGGGCCTCACTCCCTATGCATTTGATTCTTTGGTCTGGGTGGGTCCTGAGAATTCACAGATACCCACAGGTACATGGATGAGAGTGATACTGTGGGTCCACAAAACATACTTTGAAAACCACTGCCCTAATAATTAGGAACCAATGACAGGAACAGAAATAAAAATGCACAGAGTTTGGGCTACCCAATACATTTTTCTCATTATGACTAGTTTTTTAAGTTGAAGTTCAGACATGTCACTCCTCCCAGGCTGATCATGGGCTCCCTCTGCCCAGGGCTCTCTCTTACCAGTCAGTTTATCGCTGTGTGGAAAATATTCATAGTGACACTAAAAAATAATCCTAAATGAAGTCCTAGAACTGCTCACTGAACAAGAGCCATCCCAGGAGATAGAGTTCATTGGCTGCTCCTAGGCATTGATGACATTGAGATCTTTACCCAAAAGGAACAGATCTATCAAGAGCAAAGAACACAGAACCACCTACCTCAAGCAACACTGCCATGTATAGTGCCAAAATCTTGTTCTTTGAATCCATGTTAAAGAATTTGTCATTTATTGAATCGCCCATTCAGATAGTGACCTTTCTTAGCACTATATAGAATTTTCTTTCTAAAGAGACAGGATCTTGGGGAAGTCAGCATGGGCAGAGAGAGCCAGCAGATCCACCTCCATCTTCTGGGCTGATGACAGTAGATTTGCTTTCTGTAGGCAGCCACTGAGAACAGGGACATGCAGCCAGATAAGCCTGTGCACCCCACCCACAGGCCACAATTGGAGGTCCTTGCTTCCTTTAGGCAGCCATCACCCACTAGGAGAATCAGACAAACACACGCCTGTATGCCTGCAACATCACAGGAGTCATAGTGTAGACACACAGGCTGAGAAAAGGCCCACCACCACATGCCCCTGGTGACTGAAAAAGTTGGAGTAGTAGGATCCAAAAACACAATAGATATTACAAAAGTGAAAGGCAGGAAACACCTAAGAGGAGAAGGTGGCAACTAATATTAATTTGTTATTGCTTTGTCTTGAACTCTTGTAATGTTTCCAAAGTGTCATTAGGTTTAGTTCTGTTCTGTCTTTTTCTGTTAGATTTTACTGTATCTAATGATATGGGCAGCTATTTTGAACATAATGAGATGTATTATCATGATTTCCTATTATACGATTTTGAAGTCTTACAATGCTTTCAAGTGTTTAATTGGTTTTATACTGTTTTGTTTTATTTGATTTTATTATGTGTGATGGTATGAACAGCTATTTTGAAGAAAGTAAGACATGATAGTAACCATTGTTCATTTCCTCTTGTCTGATTTTGAAGTCCTATAGTACTTTCATTCTTTTGTTTTTATTGATTTTAGTCTGTTTTCTATTATTTGATTTCATTATGTATGAGGGTATGGACAGCTATTTTGAAGAGAACAAGACACATTATGGTAGCCATTGTTGATTTCCTATTATCTTGTTTTGAAATACCATAATGCCTTCATTCCTTTAATTGGTTTTATATTATTTTGTTATGTTTTTATTGTATGTGAAGGTATGGACAAGAAAACAAGAGCCACTGTTGACTTCCTGATACCTTGTTGTGAAAAGTCCTGTGTTTCTTGCATTGTTCTGTTCTGATTTATTTTGCTCTGTTTTGTTTTGTTTTGTTTTATTCTCTTTATTTTTTTAATTTTATTTATAGAGGGGGGAGATAAAGCAATACAGAAAAAAAGGGTAGAAACAATACAGAATTTCAAAAAAATGAACAGTAAGAAATCATTACATTACATTACATATTGTCTTCCTGGATGTAGTTGTTCAAGTTACAAAATTAAAGCATACAAAGTGGACATTCAAACAGTGAGGCTGCAAACAGCTCCGTTCTCTGATTCAACAAAAACTTAACAACATAATTATCATTCCTACACTCTTAAATATACATGCAGTTATATCCTTTAGAACACCTGCTTTTCCTCCTTTTGCTTTTTAAGTCCATTATCTGTTTAGTATATCATGTTTCAGGATGCTCTGTACCTTGCTGATCTGATTTGCTGTTGTTATTTACTTTTTTAAAATTTTTTCTTATTTATTATTATTTTTTGCTTTATTTATTTATTTTATTTTGAAGGTAGTAAAATATAGCAGAACAATACAGGACATAGCCAGCTGAGGTAGTGCAGTGAAATTGGCACAGAACCTCACAGCAGGCTACCGGGACAACAGCAGTAGGCATAATAGTACATCTGGTATTCTTCACAATATTTGTTCCTTCAATCAGGCAGAGCAATATCGAAGGAAATACCAAAACTGTAAAAACAGAATATTCAAAAGAGTAATACCATTGATCAGCACAGAGCAAAACAGAGATAAAAATATTTATCCTCAAAGAGATGGCAGAAGAAAGTTTTATTCTCTTTAAAATAAAAAAAATTTTAAAGATAGGATCTTTTAGACTGGAGAAATTCTAAATCAGTGTATTCTTGGGACATTCTAGATTTAGATTATATCTGAATTATATAAAATAATTCAAGCCACATATACATGTAATTTTAGATTTTTTTTATTTTGAAGAGAATAAAACCAAATGAGACAAAACAAAATAGAGTCAATCAAAACAAAAGGGTGAATATAGTACATGACTTAAAAACAAAATACAAGGAGATCTACAATGGCTACCATAATGCTTCTTATTATATTCAAAAGAATTGCCCATATAATCAGGCATAATAAAATTGAACAAAACAGTACAGAA
>PVLA01007993.1:0-95473 GCA_004027455.1 Hydrochoerus hydrochaeris | reverse complement strand
GAATGAGGGAGGAGGAGAGAGACCGAGACAGAGACAGAGAAAGAAAATCACAGCAGCATACTACATGAGATGAAACACTGCGTGTGCTGGACACAGTAATGCATGTCTGGAATCTTAGCAATTGTGAGGCTGAGGCAGGAGGATTGCTGAGAATTTGAGGCCAGCTTAGGCCAAACAGTAAGTTTAAAGTTAACCTGAACTACATAGTAAGACCTTGCCTTAAAAAAAAAAAATTTACATGACAGCTTCAAGAAGGACTCTATTATCTCTACAAAGTTCTAGAGTGGGCAGGCAAGCTTGGAGGAGAAGCAGGATTCCCAGGCAGAAAAAGGGCAGGCACTGCAGGTGGTGTGAATCTCCACACACAGAACAGGCTGGGAGAAAAGTTAAGATCCTTCAGAGAACACAGAGCAGCCCCAAGCCAGGAACTGAGGAAAAGCCCAGAAGGTAGAGTGGCTTGAAGGGTCTCGCATGCTCAGCTGAGGACAGGACTTCACTCAGAGGACACCCAAGAGCACTGCTTCCTGGGAACCCCAGGTTGTAAGGACGAAGGAAAAGTATAAATTCAGGCGGTGCTGGAAGGAGGATCGCAAATGCATAATCAACAGGACTTCATGACCAGAGAAAGGCAAAGAAAAGTAACAGTACCAAGTGCACAGGAAAAGTATCACCAGGGTTCCCTGCTTGGCTCCCACAGTGCCAGGGTCACCTCTCCCTCACCCTCAAGCCTGCCGGAGCCACAGAGGCAGGCGGCCAGGAGGATGAGCTGGCTCCTTGGGCAACTGTGTCAGTAGCTGACTGAGGCCCCACTTGTACAATCGGTGTGTAAATGAGAACTGAGGAGCCACTGGTAGGGGCCTGTGCCAAGAGGGTGTGGCCAAAGAAAATGCATTGAGTCAAAATGCCTAAAGGGTTTAAATGTTTTAAAAATAGTCCAGGAGAAAAATACTGGCATTTTCTATGTGTGCACAGGCGCAGTGCTGATGACTGCATACAGGGCCCCTCGGCTGCTGGCTATACTATAACCACTTAGCCATATCCCCAGGGCGTTTGTTTGTTTGTTTGTTTGTTTGTTTGTTTGTTTGTTTTGGGGGGGTTGGAGGGTCTCAGTAAGTTAGCCAGACTGGCCTGGAACTTGTGGTCCTGCTGCCTCAGCCTTCTGAGTAGCTGAAATTACAGGCATGCACCACCATGCCAAGCTCTGTCCCTCTCTTTACACTAGTCAAAAAGTAAGCTCTGCTTACCCACTGAAACTAGCTCTTTACATTTCAGAGACTATTTCCAATGTAGTCAGGTGAGGTGGTGAACAGCTGTGACCCCAGTGCTCAGAGACTGGTGCAGGAAGATCAGAGCAAATTTGAGATCAACTAGGCCACATAATAAGTTCAAGGACAGCCTGGGCTACAGAGTGAGATCCTGTCTCAAAAAACAAAACAGTACCAGGCATATAACTCAGTGGCACAGCGCCTGCCTGGCAAGCACAAGGTCTTGAGTTCATATTCCCAATATCCAATCAATCAATCCATCAATCAATCAAAAAAGCCACACACGGTGGTGTGCACCTGTGATGCCAGCACTCAGGAGGCTACGCCACAGGACTGCTGGTCAACAGAGGCCAGCCTGGATGGGGACACAGTGAGACCGGTCAGTAACAAGAGACACTGTGTTGGCCACGTAGATGTCCTCTTACCTGGCTTTGAAGTCTGTATCACGTTCATTGTTTTGTACTGATTAACACTATTGTTTTGTTTCATTTGATTTTATTCTCTTCAAAATAAATAAAAACTTTTTTAAAAAAGACATGAAAGAATGGAGGAACAAAAAGGAGAGGGGAGAAGGAGGAAGAGGAGAAAACTTCGGATGTCAACAAGCAGATAAGGAGGTAACTATAATAACAAGGAATTGTCAGTTCCCCTACTGAACACACATGTATTACACACACCTATGGATGTGACATCAAACTCATGACTGGCACTTGCAAGGCAGGCGCTTATGGTGTTGAGCTAAATCCCTGGCCCTGAAAAATAATTTTAAAACGTCTTCAGAAACTAAAACTGGGGGCTGGTGATTTAGCTCAGCGGCATAAGCACCTGCCTTGCAAGTGCGCACTCGTGAGTTCGATCCCCAATACCAAAAAAAAAGAAAGAAACTGTAAGACCGGGCCAGGGATTTAGCTCAGTGGCATAAGCCCCTGCCTGGCAAGTGCAAAGTTATGAGTTCAATCCCCAGTACCAAAAAAAAAAAAAAAAAAAAAAAAAAAAAAAAAAAAAAAAAAAAAAAAAAAAAAAAAAAAAAAAAACCTGTAAAACCTTAACAATGACATTTCATTTAATCATCAGATGTTCTGGCATATTTCAGAACAGGCCCCAACAAAATAAACACGGAAATTTCAGCTGTTGCATGACACGATTTCTTTTGTGATTCCTTTGTCATAAACCGTGTGCTATGTAAATAAGCACCCCGTGAAGGAAATTTTTGGTGGGGAGGGTTCTGAGACAGGGTCTCACTACGTAGCCCAAACTGGCCTCAAACTTCGTAATCCTCCTGCCCAGCCTCCAGAGTAATGGGATTACAGGAGTGTGTCACTACGTCAGGCAAGGAATTTTATTAATGTTAAAGTAAGAGCCCGGTGATGGCTGGCCATAATCACAACACTCAGGGAGCCTGAGTCAAGAGGATCACACAGGGTCCAGCCAACCTTGGCCACCTAGTGAGACCTTGTCTCAAAAGAACTTTAAGAACATGGTGAGGTCAGAGCTCATTGTAAAGGCTCTGATTCAATCCCTAGTATTATAAAAATATAAAAATAAAAGAAACACTGCAGTCAACTAAAGTGCTTGGTTAGGAGACTTTGTGAAATTTTTGCATGTAGATGTGATGTTAACAGTCTGAAATATCAAACAATTTCAGAGAACAGACTAAAATGTTCTAGAACACCACTATCCAAAAGAAACTTAATATGAGACATAAATATAATTTTGTATTTCTTAGTAGAAAAAAAATTTTTTAATATATTCTGGTATTGTAATCCCAAATATTGAGTTCAGTCATCCAAGTATTGTAATCCTCTTTCTAGTTTTCCTCACAATCCAAAAAGTTATATTTGTAATCCCACTGAGACGGCACTGGAATCCCAGCACGTTAATTCCAATCTACCACCAGCAGTGCAACCCACGGTGAGCGTAAAGACATCAAGACATGTTCCAAGTTAAGGGCAGCCAAGGGGTCCTAAATCCAGTCCCCATGAGAATGTGTGGACAACGCCTTGATCCTGGGCCTCTCCCAGAATTTATTATCTTGTGAAGAAGGGGGTGGCTCAGGGATGAGTGACAGTGAGGATGGGGGAATTACATGAGTAACTAGAGCTGGCTGCCCAGGTGAGAAAAAGCACCTCTGTAAATTGCAGAGATAAAGATACTCAGAAGGATCAATTCACATAATCTAATTAAGGTAGCAACTCAATTGTTTTGAGAGGCTGTGGCTTAGTTTCTGACAGACAAACTCTTAGGCTCTGGGGAGTCATAGCCTCTGTACCCTGGGGCTCCTACCCAGCTGACATTCCCCAGCACTATTAGCTCTAACATCCCGCTGTGCTCATATCCTTTACATGAGAACACTATGCAGGAGACAGGACCGGCTGTTGGCTTTAGAGATTACATACCAGCACCTCCGCTAGCCTTATTTGCAATGCTTAGAGCCAATGGAAGAGAGAAGGAAATACCATATCCAGCTCTCTATATCAGTATAATGAAATAAGTCTCCAAATAATCGGAGATGCAGTAATTGTTTTGCATTCAAGCAGAGTCACTGGAGTTGTCTCCCACATTCTGGTTTAAACAGAAGCATTCATTTTATTTGTTTGTTTGCTGTCTTTTAGAGACAGGGTCTCACTATGCCCTTCTGGCTGGCCTTGAGCTCACTTTACCAGCCTAGGCTGGTCTCAAACTTGCACTAATCCTCCTGCCTTGGCCTCCCAAGTGCTGGGATTACAAGTATATGCCACCACACCCAGCTTAGAAACATTTTAAAAACACTTGAAATTCCTTTTCTTTTTTTTTTGAGACAGGGTCTCACTATACAGTTCAGCAATCTTTCTGCCTCAGTCTCCCAAGTGCTGGGATTACAAGCACGCACGAATGGGCTGGGGCTTTAGCTCAGTGGCTTAAGCACCTGCCTAACAAGCGCAAGGTCATGAGTTCAATCCCCAGTACAAAAAAAAAAAATCTCAAAAGAATGCACCAACATGCCCAGTTCTTTGAAATTAATTTTAATAGTAGACTGCATTCACTTAACACCTACCTCTAAAATATCATTGCGTGCCACATGTGGTGGCTCATGTCTGTACTCCCAGCACTTAAGAGGCTGAGGGAAGAGGATCATCATGAATTCAAGGCCACCCTGGGCTACACAGTGAGTTCAAGGCCAGCCAGAACTACAGTGAGACTGTCTCAAAAAACAAGAAAGTGGGCCGGGGACTTAGCTCAGTGGCATAAACGCCTGCCTTGCAAGCACATGGTCATGAGTTCAATTCCAGGTACCAAAAAAAAAAAAACAAGAAAAACAGAAAAGAAAGAATGAATCAAAATAAATAAATAATAAACTGAAAAAAGAAAATATCATTTTGTGGCAGGGGGCATTTGGGACTGAATTTAGGGCCTTCAAACTGATTTCTTAAGACAGTCTTGCCAGTTTGCTAAACTGCACAGGCTGGGATCAGTATTTCAATCCTCCTGCCTCAGCCTCCCACTGGGTTATAAGCATTTACTTCTATACCCTACACAAAGTACCATTTTAACATGTAATCAAAATAAATAATTAATAAGATACTTTCCATTGTGCTTTGCTTAAGATGGCTTCAAAAACTGGTATGCCTTTTACACGTATTTTCATGTCAATTGGGACCTGCATTGTGCAAGTGGAGATATTAAACTTTTAAAGGTTAAATGACTTGGTAAACTGTGGAGCCGGGCCCTGAAACCTTATTTTCTACCTCCGAGTGGAGTGTTCTCTCTACTTGAGCAGATTTCCTCAGGCCTGTTTTATATCCATGAGACACAGAATACAAAATTACGGCAGGCTACAAATGCAGGGATCAAAGCCACTGTCAGGAAACTACATAAAAGTGTGTGTGGCTGAGACAACGGTAAACAAGGTCTAATCACGAGAACCGATAAGCTGGAATGGTTTGCTGTGACAAATCCAGGAGCACTACGTGCTGACACGTGTGTCTGATTACTGGCTTCTAAATTAACCACACTTAGAAGTGACGGTGAGAATGATGCTGTGCGAGCTGACTGGGACACACTCGGAATGCAGCCTCCACAGTCCCTGGCAGAAGTCCCTGGACCACAGCCTGTATTTTCTGGGTAACAATTAAGAAGGAACCGAATGACTATGATAAGATAAAATGTCTGCAACTTGCTGTGAATACTTTGGCAAGGTAGGAGGGGTTTAAAACAAAACTGGCAAGTGCTAATAACTGTTAAAATTTAGCGACAATTACCAGGCAATGTATGAAATTATTCTATCCCTATATGTGCCTGGAAGTTTCCATTATAAAGATTTTTAAAAAAAAAAAAAAGGCAGGAAAGGGGGAAGGAGCAATCTCACAAGAAAGTTTTCTAGAGCCTTTAGACTAATAAACTGTAGCATTCCAGCAGTAACTCCAAGAGCTTGAAAATGTGCAGACAGTTCAGTTTTAAGAAAGCAGTCCGGGCCCGGAGTGTAGCTCGGGGTGAGAGCACATGCTCGGGGTGCTCCAGGCCCTGGGTATAGCTCCAGCATTGACACAAAGTAGGCTCAGAAGGCAGAGAAGAAATGAGAAAGAGCAGAAGAGGGGGAAATACTCACAACTGCTTCGATACCCTGAGAAAACTACTGTGAGCAATATACATACACCGTACATCCTTCCAAAGCTTTTCTTCACCGTGTGTGTGTGTGTGTGTGTGTGTGTGTGTGTGTGTGTGTAATATCCTTGGAGTTTGTCTCCGGTTCCCATCCTGGAATTCACAGCAACCTTGTCATTTCCTGAGTGGTAAGGGTCTTCTGTAATTCATAACCCCCATGCTAATCAGGTGACTCAAGGGTCCTGTCCCCTCCCCCACTCCATCAGTCCAGAATTAGGCCAGTCTCCCAAAAAGACTAAGTTGATTTTGCTTTTATTGGTTCCATTCTGTTCTGTTTTGATTTTTACTATGTCTATGCAGCTATTTTGAAGATAATAAGAGGTATTACATTAACCATTATTGATTTTCTATTGTTTTGAAGTCCTGTGTCACTTACCCTGGTTTGTTTTGAATGGCTTTATTCTGTTTAATTTTGCTTGATTTTATTCTCTTTAAAATAAAAATTAAAAAATTAAATTTAAAAACCAAGTTGAAAGGGTTAGAGAACCTCAACCTTCAGCCCGCCCACCTCCATCCAGTAACAGGGGAGGGGTGTTGTGAACATTAAGCTCCATTAAAAACAACTCTTTCCAAATCCCAGGGGTACACATATGTAATCCCAGCACTGCGGGAGGCTGAGGCAGGAGGATCATAATTTGGAGACCACTGTGAGCTACACGAGCAAGAGTCTATCTCAACCCCACACCCTCCAAGAAAAACTTCTGGAATAAGAGAAGTTCTGAGCTTCCAGGATGGAAGCGATTAAAGGGTGGCACCCACACAGAAGGGGCCTAGGAGGCTGTGAGCCCCTCCCCTCTACCTCCATCTATGCTCTCTTCATCTGGCTATTTATATCCTTTATAAGGTCCTTCATAGCAAACCAGTAAACTTAAGTATTTCCTGAGCTCTGTGAGCCATCTAAGCCAATTATCAAAACCAAGGAGGCAGCTCCCAGGAACCCTGATTTATAGCTAGTCAGTTTAAAGTACAGGTCACAGCCAGGGGCTTGGAGTAGGAGCAACACTGAGGGACTGAGCCCTTTACCTGTGGGATGTGACACTGACTCCAAGTAGACAGCGTCAAAACTGAATTCTAGGCATCCACAGGATGTTCAGAAAGATGGAAAATTGTCTGGCGTACAGGGGGAAAGGGAGGAACCCTCACACAATTATTCTGCTAAGTGCAGAATTTTTAAAAAATCAACTCACTCTTTCCTTTATAATGTTGTATTTTCTTCTAAACTAATACAACGAGTGCGTGCTCAGGGAAGATCAGTGCTGCGGGAGGTTTTGTTGTGGTTTTGTTTTATGGCACTGGAGACTGAACCCAAGGCCCTTTTTATTTTTTGATACAGGTTCTTACTATCTTGCTAACTTATGTGGGCTGGGCTGGGCTCAAACTTACAAGCCTCCTGCCTCGGCCTCCCACAGTGCTCAGAGTACAGGTGTGGGTCACCACACACAGCTGAATGTTGTTCTAGGTCAACGCTCCAGCACTTGGGAGCGGGGCAGCCTCCCGTGGTTAGGTCCAAAGGCTGGAACTCTGAGCTGGGCACAGGACAGGAGTATCCATCCCCAAGCCCAGCAGAAGCTCAATTTCCCGGTAAGCTCTGGGAACTACCAGTACTCTTGTCCTAAAAACTCTTTTCTTGCTTTAATTAGATAGTTTATATACTGAAGTGAAAGCGCTGGTATCATGATATTAGTATAAACAGGAATAGCTATCCATAGTAACGTATTTGTGTGCCAGATACTCTTCTAAGACTTTTAGTCTTTTACTAGTATAAATAAGGCTACAATCACTGTGCTTTTCAATTAATTTTATTTTTCATCTTAATTTACGCACAAGTTAAAGTCTGGCCGCGGATTTGCCAGTTCAGAGGACATGTACTTTTTTCCCATTTTTTATTATGTATCAGCAAATAAAATAATTTTGTTTCAAAGCTTGGTAAAGATAAAGAGAGACAAGGTGGCTGATTTGTGATAGTTTCTGTATTTGGGCATCTGTGTGTGTGGACATGAACACATAGTGACAACCTGATGGGCCAGGAAGAAAAGATGATCCTGTCTGTAGACGTAATTGATGCGGGATAATAGGATTTCCCAATCAACACCAAATACAGTTCATGCCTGGCTTTAAAGATTTGTTGAGCCTGAATTTTTATTGCATCGTATTTCCAGAGGCTAATATAAACGGCACTCAGTCCATTACTCATAGATGAATTGTAAAAATGGTTAAATTATAAGCAGGAATAATTCCATAACTTACAGTCCACAGTTTAGAACCGGATATGATACCTATAGTCCCAACTACTAGAAAGGCTTAGGCAGGAGGATCATTATTTGTTTTTTCTATTTTTTTTTTTTTTTAAGTGCTAGGAATTCAGTACCTTGCACTTGCCAGGCAGGCACTTGTGCCACTGAGCCCAGGATTTTCAGGCCAGCTTGGACAACACAGTGAGGCCGTCTTTTGGGGGGAGGGGGGGAATCACAGCTTACATTATTTCAGACACCAGTTCAATCAACACAATGATGTAATTACTAGTGTGTTTATTTCTTTGTGAGATCTATGTGATTGATTTCCTTTTTCAAAAAGTTATTCCAGTCCAGTAACTTCCTAGGAAAATCACACTATCTGCTTTTTTGCTCTGTTGAAATAGTACTGAAATATTCTCCAGCTAAATAAAAAAACCTCAGACTCAATCTAACACCAGCTTGCAGTCTGAAAATGCACCTTTGTTTTTTCTATTTTTATTTATTACTTATTTTCAAAACATGTTCTGATATGTAGTCCAGGCTGTCTTTGGACTTACATGCAGTCCAGACTGGCCTCAAACTCACCTTGATCCACCTGCCTCAGCCTCCAGAGTACTGGAATTACAAGCATGCACCACCACGCCAGGCTGACGACACACTACTTAGACCAGCAGGAATCTCTTAAGAGAAAAACTACGGTAAGAAAAGTCACTCGCTTATCAGTGCCCAGGTAGAAAAGCCACCCTTAGTGAGCACATGGCGCCAAGGTGGGGCCCTTGGGGCTCCAAATAGCAAACTGCACTATGGTCTTCAGAGGCCGAATAACTGAAGCCAGGAAAGCGAAAATCATGCTCCAAGATCCTCTGCAAACTGGAATGCTGATATCTGGGAAAACCAATCCCCCACTAACTCTTATCTACTCAAAACTTATTCCAAAACGTTTTTATCTTCAGGCTAGAACTGTAAGTTCAGTAGTAGGACACAGGCTCAAGATATGAGAGACCCAGGGCTCAATTAAAAAAAATTTTTCCTGAAACCAGTGCATATTAGGACAGAACACAACATATTAATTCAGTCCTACTGACTGGCTGGGCTAAGTCTATCCTGCCATAATGGCAGTGATAATCCTGCAAGGACAGATAAGAAAGCTGAAAAGCAAACCCCAAGAAAACATTAGCTAAACACAATGAAGAGCAACGCCAGTGAAGAAAGGACCAGCAGACACAGCAAAGTAAGAAACATGAAAATTAAGTGAAACACCCTCAGAAAGGTCAAGGAATCAGAAAATTATTATCATCAAACAAATGGCCAGAGAGCTGAGGTTCCAACTTGGCTTCCCCAGTCAGAGCACACTTAACAGAAACAGCTCAGCCGTCATGGTCCCTCTCACCCAAGGACCCCACAGCTGGGCTCCCGCTGGGAAGAGCAGATGAGTCACTGCAAACAGTGCTGCTGTCTTGCCCACAGCACCCTTCCCGGGACACTCAGGAGACTAAACGGAGGTACACAGCATTCAAACTTGGTTAACCCACAGAATTCATCAGGTAAGGACTGTCCGGCGACCAAGAAACTGCCGATGTCCTGGAAAATTCAGGAACTCACCAAGGGCATGGCTGCAACTCCGACAGGACTCAGTGAGGCTCACGATGATCTGCGGCAGATCGGCTCTGGGGGGAGTGGGAGAAGGGTTGGGGTTTTTCCAGCCATTACATTTACAGGACTCCTCAGCCTAAATAAGGAATAAAGAAAGAAACACAATTCTGTAATGAGCAGCCATGGACTGACTGTTTAACATGAGAATAACACACTCTTGCATGTCAGCTAATCCCCTCTACACATCCCACTTCAACTTGGTAATTTTCTACATATGCAACAGAAACAAACGTATCCGCTGTAAAGATACCAGACTGAGTACCATACCCAGACTGAGACATGATCAGTCATATCCAGACTGAGGTGATGATCCCCTGGGTCACCAGCTCATCCTTAAAGGCTGTATTCCCCTTTCTGCCATTCTGAACCCCTGTATCCAACGGCGCCCCTGCTATCTAAATTGGAGTCATTTCCTGTCTTCCTTCTGATTTTCCAATTAAAGATTTTTTCCTAGAGAAAAGAAAGGGAAGAAAGGGGAAGGGGAAAAGGGAAGGGAAGCCAGAAAAGGAATGAGAGAGAGAGAGAGAGAGAGAGATGTAACTCAGTGGTACGGCACTTGCCCAGCATGCACATGGCCCAGTGCTCAATCTCCAGCAAAGTGTCGGGGGAGGGGCTATCTCTGCCCCCAGAGGGTGCCAATGGATTGGCCAGTTCTGACAGAGTCCACTGTGAAAGCTTCCCAATACACAAGGAGTCACACTTCTGAGGTCCCACAAACAAAACACAGCTAAGGCTTTAACGTTAGGCTTTGCAGGCTCCAAGGCTCCAGCTATCACTCTGCCCCCAGGGACACAAGGGAAACAGAATGCCCTAAGCAGCGAGAATGTCAGGGAGAGGGGATGGGTACACCCCGCCAAAGCCACATCTACAGGCTCCTTCACTGGATATGCTGTGGACTCCTAGGTTTAGAAATACAGAAGACAGCATCAAATGTCCAGAGTTTCTACCTGTGTGTCTTTCCCAGGTTTCCTGTACTAGAATACACTATTATTTTAGCAATACTTGATGGAAATCTTCCTCAATGTTGGGCGTGGTGGCACACACCTATAATCCCAGCAGGAGACAAAGGCAGGAGAATTGCAGTGAGTTTGATGCCAGGTTGGGCTACATAGTGAGTTTAAGGCCAGCCTGAACTACACAGCAAGACGCTGTCTCAAAAAAACCAAGACAAAAAATGAAAGAAAAGAAGTGTTCCTGAACTTTGTCCGCATGCTCTTCGTAGTTCCCTACCTCTGTAGATAAGAGTGAATACGGTTTCACCTTTTTGCAGTGAGTTGGGCTTGGAAGCAGAGGGTGAGTGTGGAAAGACTGCCAAGTGTTCCTATCAGTCGTCACACAGGGCCTCTTGGAGTCCTGGGACTGCTGGGCTTCAAGATCCCTGATGCTTAAGTCTTCTGCCCAGTCCCCACTATCCTCTACCTCACCATCACTCTCACCGTGAGCTTAGCACTTCCGTTCTGTTGTGGCTGGGAAACCACATAATTGAGGATTGCAATAACAGGTAACGGAGATTTCACTAACAGCCTTCTATGTGCACTGTTCAGTAAGATAGCCACTGGCCACATGTGGCTACTGCGTCCTGGAAACACACACCTAGTCCAAACTGAAACGCTCTAAAGATGCAAAGTGCATACCAGATGCAGAGGACTAGTGCAAAATGACATGCAAGCCATCTCATTAATAATGTGCATACTGATTACAGACAAGGGCACCTCAGTTCATGGGTGCTTTTGTTTGTGAACAGCAATTTGTTTACAAGCAGGAACATTTGGCAACATTTTTGTCGGCAAACTCTCCATCCGGTGACAAACACGACTACAGCCACCGTCTTCCCCACACAAATGCCAACACGAGACCACCTTTGCCAGCACTGTGGAACAAATTTAAGTTTGTGAACGTTTTTGGTATTTAGATAATGGGCTTATATAAAAATAGTATGAAAGATAATCTCAGCCAGGCCTGGAGGCTCATTCCTGTAAACCCCAGCAATCTGGGAGGCTGCCGCTGAAAGACCACAAACTCAAGGCCATCTTGGGCAACCTAGTGACTTAGTAACACCTTATCTCAAAACTACAAAGTTGAAAGGAAAAAAAAGCACACAGAAAGCCAGGCATGGTGGCACATCACTGTAATCCCAGCACCCAGGAGGCTGAGGCAGGAAGATCACCAAGAGTTGGGGGCCACCCTGAACTGCACAGACCCTATCTCAAAAAACCAAAACAAACCAAAAAAGCACATGGAAGTTAGAGAATGGAAGAGTGATGTAGCTCAATGTGAAAGGTTCAAGGTTCAATACCCAGTGCAGTATGAGTAAAAAAAAAAATGTTTGAATATATTTTTTTGGTGGTTTTTTTTTTGGGGGGGGGTATCGGAGATTGAACTCGTGACCTCACACTTGCCAGGCAGGCACTTATGCCACTGAGCTAAACCCTCAGCCCCAAAATTAAAAAATTAATTTTACTTGTTTCTTTTTAGGTTTTAACGAGATTTCTCAAACATCTAAAATAGTACATGTGGCACATTACACTTGATCTGCTCTGGTCTATAAAACGATACACATGCTTTTTAGGATTGGGCTCTATCTTAGATCTCAGCCCTCAGAGGTGCTGGTTTCTGCTGCAGTCTTCACTCCAACCCCACCCCTCGTATCAAGGGCTGCAGCTAGAACTCTTAATTTGTAGAAAATGTCTATGTTGCTGCTGCCTTGATCGCATACTTAAATTTCCAAGATGGAGACAGTTTCAGAGATGCATGTATTATAGGACAGTAAGAGAAAAAAATCAAATTATAGTAATGGAAAAGTAAGAAGCGCTAAAATAAAAAAAAAAAAATTTTAAATCAAACAAGAGCCAACACAGAAAAACACTCTGCTTTTGAACATGAATCCTTCTCTCCCAGAAGACTCACAGTGCCCTATAAATCTGGCAAACCCAAGCCAACTGCTTCTTTCCTTTGGTCACAACGAGTTGGAGAAACACAGCTAGACAGAGCTCATTCCCCACAGCTCTAACCCCCTGAGAAGCTCGAGACCTCTCTGGGCATCAAGCAGGACCCAGGTCGCTGCCCCACTCCCTTTTCCAGGTGAACTTGGTCTTGAAATTCCCTGCAATGGGCAGCCCACCGCCTCAGCACACAAAGGCCTCAGAAGCCTTGCTCCAGGGGATGCTCTCAGGACCACCGAAATCAAGAAAGAAAAGGGTAGCAGAATGTGTAGCTGTAGGAGTCAGAAAAGTTCTCTGCCTCCATGTCATTTCCATGAAAAGCAGGTTAAGGTCTGGATCTATGATGTTCCCCAGGGGCTAGGGATTTAGCTCAGCAGCATAAGCACCTGCCTGGCAAATGCAAGGTCATGACTTCAATCCCCAGTACCAAAAATAAATAAAATAAAACACAATGTTCCCCAGAGCTGGGCGTGGTTACTCACGCCTATAATCCCAGCACTAGGCTCAGGCAGGAGGATGGTTGGGAGTTTGAGACCAGCCCAGGCTACAAAGTGAGATCAAAGCCAGCATGAACTGCATAGTGAGACCCTGTCTCAAAAAGACCAAAATAAAATAAAATGTCTCCCAAAAGCTCGTATGTGAAAGGCTTGGTCCCAATGGAGGACTGTTTGGAGGTGAGGCCTTTGGGAAAGTGACCGGATAATGGGGATCTATCTTCATCGGTGGGTTAATCCGTGGTGGCTTTATAGACTGACGGCATTACTGAGAGATGGTGGGAATTCCAGAAGCTGGGGCCTACTTAGAAGATGTAGGTCACTGGCAGTGTGCCTGGATGGGTCTGTCTTGCCCCTCCTCCCCTCTCCCGGCCTCCCCACCCTCCCCTTTCTGTGCTCTCTGACTCCCAGCTGCTGCCAGCAAGCTGCTTCCCCAACTCACTCCTGAGGCCAAGATATTCAGCCTCTGCTCTGACCCAAAAGCAAGAAAACCATCTAACATTGGGCTGAAATCTGAAACTGTGACCCACAAGATACCCTTTCTCTTGTAAGTCGATTTTCTCAAGCATTTTGTCATAGCAACTGAAGCTGATTAATAGCAGGACACACGTTTGTAAAATGTAATTTTCCCCACTCAGTCACCAAGGACAGAAAGTTCATCATCACAGATAACTGCATACCCCTTTCAAGCCAGGAATGTCACCAGAGAAGTCTACATAACAAATCTTGTTAAAATAACTGTCTCCTACTATTAGTTCCTCTATACTACATATTCCCTCCCGCAATTTGCTGACCCTAGCAACTCAAAGCCCTTTCCTGTTCTTGTCATAACTCTTAAAAATGACTGTTCTGGGGCTGGGGATTTAGCTCAGTGGCTTAAGCGCCTGCCTGGCAAGTGCAAGGTCGTGAGTTCGATCCCCAGTACCAAAAAAAAAAAAGACTGTTCTTTGCTGAGGTACTACACACGCCCAAGTTTCAATCACTCTTTCAGTTACTCATTCCCGAAAGCTCTCCTATTGTGCACAGAGCCTATGGTAAAAGGGCTCTCAGCCGCCTTCTCTTGTTAACTATGTGTCTTTTGTTAGTTTAATCTACAAGGTCTAAACCAATGCACCTAAATTAGCAGACAGTTAACTTTCAGGGCTCTCTAAGCCTCCAGCTTTTCTGTGCAGTCGGTCTGATCCAACTGCCTTTTCCAAGAGTGGTTTGAGAAGGCAAAATTTGGGCTGGGGATGTGGCTCTTGCCCTGGATTCAATCCCTAGCACCACCAGAAGAGAGAAAGAGAGTCCCCAAAAAGCAATTAAGCCAAACCTAGCAGGCAGAGAGAGAGCGCGCGAGAACAAGCCAATTCATGCCTGTAATCTCAGCACTGAGGGAGGCTGATGCAAGAGGATCACAAGTTCAAGCCCCACCTGTGCAACTCAGCAAGTGCCTGGCTCGGAAATAAAAAGGGCTGATGAAGTAGCTCAGTGGCAGGGTGCTCCTCGATCCTCTTACTATCACCCATTCCAGGAAAAAGCAAAATCCAAGGCCAAAGTCCTCCAGGTTTAGAGAACTACAGTTCAAGTCAGAGCTACCATACAAGCCGATTCAGTGAATACGAGTTGCCTAGGCCTGCTATGTGCAGGTACCACTGCTGTACACGGAAGGAAACAAAGTGCCTTCTCTTGCGAGGCTTACAGTGAGGGGTTAGAGATCAGGCAGCAGCACAAGTGAGTGAGTCAGACAGTGCCCTAGGATGAGCGTGCACCGGGAAGAGAGTAAGATGAGCGCGAGTACAGGGCCGACCCCGGGTGCACACGGGTGCAGCCTTCAGCACGCCTTCTGAGAAGGTGGCATTACAGCCAAGCCTTCTGGGAAGGGAGAGAGCCTCGGCAACCTGGAGCGGCCCTGGCACCAGAAGAGGACGGCGGCCCAGGCAACCAAGGCCAAGGGCCAGTGAGGAAGACGCCGAGTGAGGTGAGCTGGGGCAGGGTGGAGGCCTCACCGTCCTTAGCGAGGCTCCCTCTCCAGCCCATCTCCGGGCTTGACAGGGGTGGGCCAGAGCAGAAGACCTGGGGACTTCCAGCGCCCTTCTGTCTTTTGACTTTCTCCTTTTTGCTTTTTCCTGTAGCCACTAGAAAAAGCAGTGACAGTCGCTAAAGTTGAAAAAAAAAAATCCAGACATTTTCCCTTCTTTTTACTAATTATTTACATGGGGGAAAAAATGATCCTATTTCCTTTTTCTTTCAACTTCCAGACCAGAATGAGCTGTGCACTCTGTTACACAGCAAAGCTCAACTGTGATTGACACAGTCCAGGATTTATGAATCCCTTTGACATCTACAGGGAAAGGGATGTGGGTATTTTTTGTTTGTTTACTTTTGTTTTTGTCTTTTCTTGAGACAAGGTCTCGCTATGCAGTTCAGGCTGGCCTTGAGCTCACTTTGTAGCCCAGACTGGTCTCCAACTTGCAAGAATCCTCCTGCCTCAGCCTCCCAAGTGCTGGGATTACGGGTGTGCCGCCACACCCAACACAGTATGGACTTTGAGGGAAGGGGATGTGGATATTTTAACCATAGCCCAACACAAGAACATGAGATTCTCCTCAAATTGTCACAAATATGGAAAGCTAGCTACTCAATGATTTCCTTCTGGATTAAGAACCAGGATTCCTAGCAGAGTTGGGGGTCAGGTGTGTAGTATCCAGAAATTCAAAACTCCAAAGAATTATGTAACTTAGGAGCTGGGGATTTAGCTCAGCGGCATAAGCGTCTGCCTTGCAAGCATGCGGTCGTGAGTTCGATCCCCGGTACCGATAAAAAAAAAGAAAGTTAAAAAAAAAAAAAGAATTATGTAACTTAAGAAAAATCTTTCCTCATTCACCTAAGTAACACTTTAACTTTGACAAGCAAGATGGATTTTGCATCTGGGTACATGAGCAACCTCAGCTTCGGCCTTTTTTCTTGCGAGACTGTTTACACAGGGAGTATACCTGGCAGGGAAAAAAGCTACCACAGCCAGCACTGGTAATTCCGGTCACAGCAGGAGAGAGGAAACCATATCCTTATCACACACTACACCTGGGAGGTCAGGGATCCTGCCAGACCCGGTGTGCACACCTGTAACCCCCATGCTGTGGGAGGCTAAAGCAGGAGGAACATGAACTCTAGGTCCAGGCTGGGCAACTCAGTGACTTAGACCCTGAGACAGTAGATTAGGGGATGGCAGACTGGCTGGGAAACAAGCTGCAATTTACCAATCACGGATACCCAGAAGAGAGGCTGAAAACAAGATATAACCATGTGACCTGCCAATCACAGCCAGCATGCTGGGCAGCTTCTACCCAACCAGAGCTAGGAGGATAAAAATACTATTCCACTGACTCCCCACTGCAATAATCTTCCTGTCTTCCTGTCATTCTGTTTCTGTAATGCCCCATCCTGCTTGTGAATGCATCTCTTCTTGCTCATCTCTTCATCTTTTCTTTCTCTCCCTCTCTCTTTTCCCTCTCTGCTCTCGCTCTCTCTGGTTTTTTAAGACAGGGTCTTCCTGAGACAAGGTGGCTTCCACTGCCCTTCTGTCTTGAGGCTGGCCACTGTGGACCCCTCCAACTCACTGCAATCCTCCTGCCTCAGCCTCTTGAGGGCTGGGATTACAGGTATGCACCACCAAGCCCTTCCTTCCTTCTCTTTCCTCCACTTTTATCCTTTGTTCCCTTTTTTCTTTGCACAGGACAGAAAAAAAAAGTTGTGCTCTCCAGTTGTGCTGGCCAATTCTTTGCACAGGACAGAAAGCCTGGTGCTACCTGGCAACAACTCTGTCTTAAAATTTTAAAATATTTTTAAAGGACTACAGATGTAGCTCCAAATTTTTCTCCCTGTGGGACTGCTTATAAAAGCTCACTCACACACACACACACACACACACACTCCTTCCTTTCAAACTAACAAGTAACAAGCTTTTAATTCCTGGAAAAGACAATACAGACATAGTGATACAGATAATAATTCACTATTACAACAGACTTAATGCGGTCAACCCAAAAAGAAAAGCTTATGCCCCTTCTTGTCTTAACATTACAGAGAATAATAGCTGTGTTCACTGGGGGCTTGTGCATACATGAGTCACAGGTCTCCTAGAGGGAGGTTTACAATAATGAAGTCTTTTATTTTCCCACTCAATTAAAAAAAATCTCAAATATTAACTCCTCTTACTTAAGCCATTGTGATAGAATGCTTATGAATTCCACCACACAATAAATCCCAACCCTAAAAAATGTAACTGAATTCTTGGGTGCCAGCACTACCAAAAAAAAAAAATAATTAAAACTAAGAAAATAACTGAATAAAGGTCCTTCGCTGCAAAACTGGCTAATTTTGTTTCCCCTGCTCACTAAGTTTTGGGGTTCCCCAGTAGTTTTTATACAGTAGGTTTTCATTCCTTTTGTTCAAAATGACTTAAGACTCTGTCCAAAAAAAAAAGAAAAGAAAATCAAATCAAATCAAATCCCTGGAAGATGAAGGAGGAGGAAAGGAGGGTGAACACCCAGAACAAAACACTGAGAAGTATATGCAACTAATGTCACCCAAGGGACCCCCCCCAGCTGCACTGTCCAGAGGCAGCAGCCACTGGCCCCACATGGACAGTTAAGTCCTTGAAAAGTGGCCTCCACTCTGAGATGCATTATGGGTACAAAACACACATTAAATTTCAAAGAGCATTTTAAAAAAAATTCCCAGTGAGCTGGAGGTGGTAACACCCCTATAATCCCAAGAACTCCAGGAGGCTGAGGCAAGAGGACTGCAAGTTCAAGCCCAGCCTGGGCAACTCAGAGACTTAGTAAGACCCTGCAAACAATAAAGCTAAATAAATAAAAATAATTTAAAAAGAGGGTTGCAGGTGTAGTTCATTGTGAAGGTCTGGGTCCAATCCCCAGTACTACAGTAATTATTAGTAATATAATTGTCCCAAAAAATAATAGTAATAATTGTCCCATTATGAATTTTTTATATTGACTATAAGGTATATAATATTTTGGCATATTAAGCAAGATAAAATATTAAAATCAGAGAAATTTAACTTTGGGGTTTTTCTGTCTCTTCCTCTCCTTCCCTCCCGGGCTCCCGTCCCCTCTCGGGCTAAGGACTGGGAGGGGCCCAGGGCCTCACAGGCCAGCTCAACTCTCTCCCACTGAGCCATACCCTAACCCTCTGGTGCTAACAAGCCGTATACACTGAACATGTGTGCCAGAGCCTCGGACAACCACAGAGGACTAAAGAGGAAGGAGAGACTGCAGCAGCGCGGTTAAATGACAAAGGATGTCAAGGATTGCTAGAGACACCAGCTGCCAGGTAGAGGCCAGCAGGATTCCTCCCCCACACAGAAGGTGCCCATGACAAGGACACCTTGCTCTCTTGACTTCTGGACTCCAAAACACTGTACAAGAAACTCTGCTGTCCCAAGCCACCTGTTTTATGATAATCTGTTATGGTAGCTCTAAGAAACATGTACATGGGACTACTAGAAAATGTTTCATTACCCATGTAGTTCTCGCTATAATTCTACTGCATATAAGTAAACTGGAGTTTCCAGGGAATCCATCCAGAGCCCCAAGTCTTCACTACAGGCCCTAAGAATTTAGCCATAAAATAGTCTCAATATCCCTAAGCAGTTAAGGATATGGTGGAGTCTGCCCACTTGCTTCACGACTTTTCAGTAGACTATAAAAAGCACTTTTCGATCATGTACACATGCTACAGCCACAAAGTAACCTCAGTGCACACACCACACTTCTGACTTGTGTGGGATGTTATCCAACATGCCAATAAAGAGGGCAAATCAGCCCTTTTAAGAACATTCAAAGCCAGTGCTCAGACTGCCAGCAACGCATTTCCTGCCAAGTGCTCTGAGCTGCTACTGTCAGGCCCTCTGCACTGGCCTTCATCTCCCTATTACCAAGGTTCCAGCCTGGCCGCTGTTCTTTTGAGATAAGAATAATCCCTCCCAGACACCTTCCACCTATCTCTTCTTAATTAGCCGTGACAGCTGCTGTCTAGGAGAACTCCCACGGGGGCCAGCCCTGCAGCTCTAACAAGTACCAGCTGAAGGGCAGCCTTTTAGGGAGCACACTGCTAGGCCTCAGACGACTTCATCTCCCCCCAGAGCAGGTCTCTGCAGACAACATAGAATCAAGAAGGAAGAAAGGGCCAAGACACTGCTTTCCATAGGCTTCAGGTAGGAGGTTTCTGTCCCAACAGACTCCAAGGTTAGGGGTCCAGGGAATGCAGCAGACTTTAGTATGGTGCAGAAGCTAAACTGGAAAAGCCAGTAGTCATAGCCCAGATGTGCAGACAGACAGGGGTAGTGGGAAGTTCACCTGCACTTGGTGTTAATGTGGGAAATGGGTGTGAGGATATTTGGATGATGTCCAGAACCGAAGAAAGATGAGCAAGCTGTCCAGCAGGATTCTGTCCTGCTTAAAATAGGGAGAAAGTCCCATTTGCTGGATCACTTAAAAGTCAGTGACAGAGCTGTCTTACAGCAAGACCACAGCGATGGGAAATTAATGGAGTGAAACTGCGAACCCAACATTTACAGACACAAACATTGAGAAAAGTATTTGTGCACCATCTTTATCTCATGCTGTGTGAGGAAAGCACCCTTATTTGGAGAGCAAGCTGAAGCTTTAGGTAATAACAGCCTTGCCTGAGGTTACCCAGTCCACCCAGTAAAAGCTCAAAGCATGTCCAGGCAGATAACTGGCTCTCTGGCTTCGAGTGGGGAAGGTCATTTCCTACTTCTCTGCTCCTGGTGGACACAGGCAGCTGTTGAGAAGTCAGCAGTCCCGCTGAGGGTGTGGCTCAGCAGTACAGCACCTGCCTAGCATCTGCAAGCTCTTGGGTTTGATCCCCAGCATCACAATAAAACAGACAAAATAAAAGTCAAAAACCAAGCTGGGGGTAGTGGTGCACCCCTTGTAATCCCAGCACTCGGGAGGCTGAGGCAGAAGGATCAATGAACTAGAACAAATAGATCAAAACTAATCACTCAACCTATATGATCAAATGATTTTGGCAAGAGTGCCAAAACCACTGAATGTGCAAAGGGTAGTTTTTTTCCAACAAATAGTGCCAGGGAAAATGGTTATCTAAATACAGGAGAATCAAGTTAGCCCCTTAATATCATAATTAACTCAAAATGGATTGCCTAGCATAAGTAAAGCACTGGGTTCCACCCCTAGCACTAAAGCTGGGGGAAAAAACTCAAATTCCTCAACTTGAAACATAAAACTATAAACCTCACAAGGTGTGGTGGCACATTCCTATTGTCCCAGCACTCAGGAGGCTGAGGCAGGAGGATTGTTGCCAGTTCAAGGCCAGCCTGGGCTACAAAATGAACTTAAGGTCAGCCTGAATTGCATAGCGAGACCCTGCCTCAAAAAAGACAAAATAAATCGCTCAGAAGAGAACACATGGAGGGCCAGGCGTAGTGGCACCTGACCGTAATCCCAGAACTCTGAGAGGCTGCAGTAGCAGTATCTGAAAGTTTATGCCCAATCCCAGCCAGGTCTACTTAGCAACTCAACTAGATCCTTTCTCAAACTAAAAAAGGACTGAGGATGCAGCTTGGTAAAGGCCCTGAGTTCAATTACCAGAACCAAAAAACAATTAGTTGATAAAAGGATCTATTATTGAAACTTAAAAACTCTGACCTGTGCTGCTACACAAAATAAATTTGCTAAATGAAATCAACCACTTACAACAGGGCAAACGCCGCATGGGTCAGTTTATATGAAGTGCGCACAGTAGCCAAATCTGTAAAGATAAACCGTAGCACTGGGGGTGGCAATGGCTGGAAATAGGAGGGAAGGAGGTAATATTTAAGAGGTTTTCAGTTCCCTGGGATGAAATGTTCTGGTGAGGGTCAGCAGTGAGGGCTAAATTTCTCCCCCCTCCCCTACTACTGACGCTTCATACTGAGCTACATTCCCAGCCTTGGAGACACTTAAAAATGATCAAGATGGTGAATTTCACGGTGTGCTTTTTTGTTTTTCTTTTTTCCTGTCTTTGAGATGGTGTCACTACACAGTCAAATCCAACCTGGAACTCTCAATCCCCTGCTGTCCTGACTCACAGGAATGCCCTACTGTGCACAGCTTACCATGGGGTTTTTTTTTTTAAATAACAATATTTTTTTTCTCTTTTTAAATTGCTTTTGGTTGGTAGTAGGTGCTGGGGCCTTAGTATTAAGTTACATCTCTAGCCTTTTTACTTTTTATTTTGACACAGGGTTCCAAGTCACTAAATTGCCCAGGTTGGGACTCAAACTTGAGTTCCTCTTCCCTCAGCCTCTCCCAGTGCTGAGATTAAAGGTGTTAGCAGGCCAACATTTGCAGCCTGCTAACAATGTTCGTTTGTTTTTTTTTAAATTACCAAACATAACCCCACAAACCCATGTCTAGGTATCTACTGAAGAGAAATGAAAACATACATTAAAAGTCTTGCACACA
Source organism: Hydrochoerus hydrochaeris (assembly GCA_004027455.1). NCBI lineage: Eukaryota > Metazoa > Chordata > Mammalia > Rodentia > Hydrochaeridae > Hydrochoerus > Hydrochoerus hydrochaeris. The sequence continues at coordinate 73,752 of PVLA01007993.1, read as the reverse complement.
GATGTCTCACATTATCCAAAGTGTGAAGAACCAAATGTCCATCAACTTGTTAATACTTAACAAAAAGATGAGGTATCCACATAATGCAATATTACCCGTCAACAAAAAGAATGAAGAGCTAATAGGTGTCATGACATGGACAAACCTCAAACTCATCACATGCAGCCTCAGAAGCCATAGAAGATCACACATTTAAAACAGAGAGGAGAGCAGGGCAGATAGCCCGGCAGCACAAGCACCTGCCCAGCAAGCGTGAGATTGTGAGTTTGATCCCAGATACCCCCCCCCAAAAAAAAGGGAAGAAAACACATGAGGGTGTCTTGCACGGGGTCTGTACAAAACCCAGTCCTTTTCTGATCTGAAGAAAGCAAAAGACACAGTTTCTAGGTGGCTGCACCTCCACTGTCTGAATCTGCTGGTGACAGAGAAACAACAAGCGACAGGAATAAATGCAATCATTAAGTAGGTCACCCCGTTTTAACCTAGTAGAGTTGTGAAACAATTAAAACTTGCTAATTATACAGACCAGCATGGCTTGTGTGTTTGCTCCAGGCTCCCCACTAAACAACTTTGACTTGATAAAGTCTAACTCCCTAGTCTGTCTTTTCACAAATCCATTCCTGCCAGGTGGAAATGTCAGGTGAATATCTGGATTTTGCATCCAGTTCCCCTTCCTGAACTGCAATATGCAGTTGTAGCAAGCAGCCCAGGGCGGTGGAGACTGGGCAAGAAGCCTTCAGCAAGGGTTAAAACGGAGTGGGCTGGGAGGGGGGATTGGGAAGAGCTGCAGATTTTCATTTGCTCTCACTGCGAACGGTTCGGATTTTCCTCTGAACTATGTGCATGCATTATTTTGAAAAAGATCTTTTAATCCTATTTTAAAAGAACATCTGGAGCCAATGGGACACAGCTGCAACTGCAGAAGACGTTTTCTCCGTAGAACTGAACAATTTACCATACTGATGTGATTTGGAGCAGAGCTTCTGAAGCCTGCTTGAGAATTAATAACTGCTCACAATGCAGACCAAAGCCCCCAGATCTGAGGTGGAACCTAAACTCTGCATTTGTGAAATGGTGCCAGCTAAGGACCACCCTTCTAGAAACAATACCATGAGGGAACACAGACCTCGAGGGTTGCAACACCTCTTTTTGCTCCCTGATTGACTCTAGCTTTTCATATGCAGATTAAGTTTAAAGGATTAAGCAGTTCTTTCTAGGACACAACCTTTTTTTTCTCCCTTGTGTTACAATACTTCCACTTTAAATAGTTTTTCCAAAGGCAGGCAAATCCCTAACGCTATGACTTAACATTGAGATTTCAAACAGTAATGAAGGCCTATACCTAGGATCCCAACCAAAGGGGATGGATCATGAGTTCAAGGCCAGCCTGGGCCACACAGCAAGTACCCAATCTCAAAAAAAAAACACTGAAATTTAAAATTTTTAGGAAGTCAGCACTGGTGAACAGAAAAAAGTGTAAGGATGGAATAGGGCAGGGGAGTAAAGCTGCCTAGAACCGAGACTTGTGGAAATTGAAGCAAAAGGGTAGAAAAAAATCACCAGGGAGGTAATTCATTGCACTATCACCTCTGAAGACCTTAATCGAGGATGCCGTTTTGTTCAGTACCAGCCTGGGCTATGAGATAGAGAGATAAAGAGAGGAAAAGAGAGGGAGAAAGAAAGAGAGAGAAAAGGAGAGAGCAGAAGGTAGGAAGGAAGGAGAGAGGAAAGAGAAGGGAAGGTGGGTGAGCCTTTTGGTCTAGAAAGCCCCAGGGCTTTTTGGTCTAGAAAGCCAAAAAAAATTTTTTTAAAGTTAAAGTAATCAACGGTTCAGAAGAACAGTAATCATATTTTGAGAAAATGACCCAGGGTTAAGCAACCCAGGCATAAACACTTCATTCAAATGCTTCTCAGCCATATTCTTGGGTTCCCCAACATCAAATTAAAAGGAATTCTTCATGACACCCCTGTTTAGAAGTCCTTGTGTTCCCACTGGAGTTTAAAAAGGGATTATCCTCTTCTTCCTAAATAACTAAGTCTGGCAAAGGCCCAGAACCCTGGCAGTATCTCAGGTACTCAAAGGCCACAAGTAGCTGCCACATGGCCCAGGCGAGCCTCGTTACACCCATCACCATTCCAGGGTCAAACCCAGGAGCACACCAAGCCGCAGGGGCCTCAGGAAGTCCTGAGGGACAGCAGGGCCATCTCCCTCTCGGACATTCCTTCTCAGACTTGATGTGCGAAGGTACCAAAGCAGTCAACTCCTTCTACACGGGGCAAAGATCTATCAGAGTGCTTCACTGGCAAAGGGCAGCTCAAATACCCAGCTGACTAACGCGGCCCTTCACCCTGCAGTCCGCAGTTTTGGCACCAAATCTACCAGGATGAGCAGCACAATGCCTCATATGTTTCCTTGGACAGCTCACATTCTCATGGTAACAGTCATGATCTGTGTTGGTGACTCCCAAGTTCACATAACCAGCCCAACCTGTAACATAGCACTTTGAGGGCTGGGAATATAGCTCAGCAGCACAGCGCCTGCCTGGCAAGCACAAGGTCCTCAGTTCAATTCTAGGTACCAAAAAAACAAACAAACAAAAAAAAAAAATACTGCACTTCCAGCCCACATTCCCAACTGCCTACATTTTGGCATCTCTGACCATTAAGTATTACACCAACACACCCCCTCTTCAACTACCCTAATCCTTCACTTTTATTACACTTCTCCCAGCTGCTTAAGCTCAAAACATCTGTGTTCAGCGCCTCCCCCAAAGTGATCCCATCCTTCCTTTTTGTATTTCCTCCATTCTCACTGCCAGGGCTGTCAGGGAGGCCCGGTCCGCCAGTTGGCAGACACACTTCTTCCCTCTCACAAGGCCTTCCCATCCCACCCTCCACCCACTCACATCGGACTGAAAAGCACATTCAGGCAACGGCAGCAGTTGTGTTTGGTCTTTGCAAGGGAACTGCAGTCTAAATCATCTTGCTTTCCACTGCCACAGCCCTGCAGGACAAGGAACTCAGTGCTCAGACAAGGGGTGTGGCTTGCCTGAGTTCACCAGGCTGGGAAGAAAAAGGAGCTAGATCATACCCACAGGTCCTCTGTGACACTCCCAAAATATCTAAAGCGTCCTCCTCTTAAAGTGCAAAGACTCTTATCAAATGGATGCTCTTCAAATTTTTCCTTTTAAACTAATTCTTCAAAACCCAAGAGCCTCTAATCCCCACTGTTTCTCTACCCATCTTCCTTTTTCTCCAATTTGACTGGTTTCTTTTTTCAGGACCAATAATTATTATTGAGCACTGCATTTAGCTGTGATAGTAGCTAACATTTACTGATCACTCGGAATATTCCAGATTGGATACCAAGTTGCTAAATACAGTAGTTGCAGTGTATCCAGTGTCATTTTGATGACCATCAAAAGACAAACCTAACTTAACACTCCCAAGAAAGCACACTGATTCTTGCCTATCCCAAACCTCCTCCTTCCCAGGCCTTCTTTTCAACTTGGACATTACCCTTAATTCCTTTCTCTTACCCTCTCCCCCACAGTCTTACTGCCTCTGCCTCACAACCAACGCTCTCTCCCTCCCCTCCACTGCTACAGCACCTGACCCCAGGTACGCCATCCCTAGGTGGCAGTAAAGTTCCAACTGCTTCCCTCTTTAGTCTTTCTCCCATTTTATTCTTCTCAAAGTTTGCTTTAAAATGCAAATCTAATTTGAACACCCTGGAAAAAGCCTAGATGTCCCCAACAGGAATCGAGACAAACTGCTGCGTATACACAGTGGGACACCCCTCAGCAATAAAGAGAAATCAGCAGTTGCTCACGCGGCCCTGAAGCAGCACGGATACCTCACAGAAGGGAAGAGGAGCCGAGGCTGTGTAGGACCACATCTAGGAAATTCTAAAACAACCAAACCCACCCTCGGTGACACAGTCAGATCAATGCTTGACTTCTTACAATTTTTTTTTATTACATGTTTGTAATTTACGCAGTTAATGATCACCTTGTGAGTGGTCACATAGATATATTACAGCTTGTTTCTTTTAAATCTCTGCCCCAGGTGGGCAAGATGGCACACACCTGTAATCCCAGCACTCAAGATGGAGGGGGATTACTATGAGTTCAAGGCCAGCCTGAAGTACCATGAAACCCTCTCAAAACAACACCCACAAATTAACCCCCTTCACTTTTCCTTCTCACTCCCCTCCAATTCCCGTCCCTTTTTTTGGGAGTGGGGGGTATTGGAGATTGAATTCACAACCTCACGCTTGCCAGGCAGGAGCTCGTGCCACTGAGCTAACTCCCAGGCTCCCCGCCCCCCCCGCCCCGTGCATCCCTGTTTCATACTGTACCTGTGATGCTGTCTTATAGTTCATCCTGCAGTAGTGTTTACATTAATGCGGCTGTTAGGTGCCTGCACAAGGCACATTTCCAATCGTCTCATTTCCCCTTGGCCTCCTCTTCCTCCTCACCCCTCGCCCTTGTTCCCTTGGACCACTTCCCTCCTGTGAGACATCCAGCCCCTTGGCCCTTTCTATCCAACCTTTACCATTTTCTTTGTACTTTGCCTCACTCAAATGAAAGATATCATATGGTACTGCAGCATGTGCATCTGGTTTATTCCATGCAACATTATGTTTTCCAGGTGCATCCATTTTCCTACCAATGTTTCAAATGTGTCATTCTCTATAGCCGAGTAGTATTCCTCAGTGGTTGATTCTTATGGAGAGAAAACCTTAAAGCCAAGAAGGGCGGGGGAGGTGGGGGGGTGGGGTTCTCCTTGGCAATAGAAACGGTCTGTGGCTTGCTAGGTATCTGTCAAAACTGACGGAACAGACGACCTGAACATTTCCTCTGGGGGAAAATTAAACTCTGGCATCCTGGCCTGTTAGTCTCCTCCAGATCAACCCCTTCACTGGCCCCTCTCTGCCCAGCTCACCTCACCATGCTGGTTTCCACCAGCCCTCCCACATGTGAAGACACTGCGGGCGCCAGTCTTCCCAGCCCCCACTTGGCCCTTCACCCCACCTTGTCACCCAGGCCTGGTGCCCCCTGCAGAGACCTTTCTGAGAGGATGCTGAGGAATTTCCCCCAAGCACCCTCATTTAATTATGTTTCCATTCTCTGTGTGCCACTTACCACATTCTGTTATTTTCTTGTTTACTGTCTGCTTGGGCTATAAGAATGCAAACTCTGCAAGAGTAAGGACCCATCTGTCACCACATCCCCACTGTCTAAATCAATGCCTGGTGTCATGTGTTGAATGAAGACAAAATGTTGACTCACTACTATCTCTAATTTAATTCTGAAGCCTGCAGCTTATCAAGGCCCAGAACCCCTCCTTGGTCACACAGCCACAAAGAGCACAGCAGGACACCCGCCCCAGGCCCTGCCCTAAGTCACCACAGCCGCCTTGCTCCCTTCAGCTCTGCTCTCTGCTTGGTTTCACTCTGTTCACTCCACCTGTCTGTCCCTGGCTCCTGCTGGCTTTCTCTCCCTGCACATGATGCTTGGTTATTCACCTTTACCTCCCCAGCAAGACAGGGAGGGTGCTGTGATTTCTGTTTCCTTCAGGGCACACAGCAGGTCTCACACCTAACCTCTGCCATATGGATGTGTTCCCTTGGCGGTGAGGTGACTCAGACAGTCCTGTGGGTACGTGCAACTCCTGGGTTACATAACTCACTTCTTATTTCCAAGCCTGCTGACCTTGGCTTCCTTGGCATTCTGCCACCCAGTTTCAACACCAGCTTGTTCGATCTGACGCAAATTACCACTGTCACCGTCAGTCACTGTGACATTACTTGGGTCTTGTCCCTGTACCTCTGGAATCTCCTGCATGCCAATACCACACAAGCCAGGCTGCACATAGTGAACAGGGGCTGATTAGGCTGGTGTGGAATTTAGTAGCCACAGCCCCACACATCTAACTCTGAGGTCACAGTAGGTTCCTCTAAGCACCTCCTGAGGTCAGATGCTAGATCATCCAGAATAGATCATGGGAGCCAGTATTCACACTTTTTTCCAAAATAAATGTGCTGTTCTCTTGTTTAAAAAATAAAACCCAATCAGAAGAACAAATCAATCTGTTGTAGACTTTAAAATAGCCAGGGATGGGGCTGGGGATTTAGCTCAGTGGCATAAGCGCCTGCCTTGCAAGCTCATGGTCGTGAGTTCAATTACTGGTATAGATAGATAGATAGATAGATAGATAGATAGATAGATAGATAGAAAGAAAGAAAAAGAATAGCCAGCAAAACAAAAAATTAGAAAACATGCCTTTATATACAACTGGTTTTTTTTCTATTTCACTAAAATCATACATAGTTTAGCATATGTGGCAAGACTTTTTTCTCACAGGTTTTAACTTAATTGGTCTCATAATCATGAAAGCTTTGTGAAATTTCAATTCTAATCTACAGAAGAGGGAGACAGACAGTGGCTGAAAAAGTTCACATCATTCATTCAAAGAACTGAAATGCAGACCTAACTTCTCTTTGCTCAGTCTTGCAGCAAAAGTCTGGGCAACCAAACGCGGGATGCTTGTGGTTAGATCAACCCTGAGCAACAAGAACTACACATGGGAACAAGTAACGCTGTTACCGCTCAAGCGGCAGCTGGCCTGCTTTAAACTACACTCCTAGTTCCTAAACCTCTCTGAATACCAGCTTTTTCACCCTCAAAGCACAATTTCATAGCTGGGCCTGTAATCCTGACACTCAGGAAGCTGAGGCAGGACTGCAAGCTTCCGAGCAACTCTGTGAGACCATGACACAAAATAGGAGGAGCTGGGGATGGTCGCTCAATGGTAGAGAATCCCCAGGTTCAATCCCCAGGCCTGGGAAAGGACACGGGAGTTCCTTCTCTAATCTCAGACCCTCTAAATATAAGATTACCCTTTTATTCCACAAATGACTTATTGGTGCTATGTGCAAGGTGCAATCCACTTGGGATGTGACGTAAACTGAAGTCTCAGCTTCATAGGTCTTCTATTGTTAGAAGGGAAGTAGACAAGAAACTAACCTAAAAATGGGTAATTTGGGACTGGGGGTTTAGCTCAGCAGCATAAGCGCCTGCCTTGCAAGCACCTGGTCATGAGTTCGATCCCTGGTACCAATAAAAAGGGGGGGGGGTTAATTTCAAAACAAAGTGAGAATAGAAGTAATAAAATGGAAACAAAACTTTTGTAAATGGCAAGAAAAAAAGGGTTGAAAGGAGATGAGAAGAATGGGAGAAAAAAGAAAAATCAAGATACATAATGTACAGGTACAATTCCCAGCGATGCATGTGATCAGTATGTGTAACAAGTATCTACAGATGAAACAATAAAGTTAAACATGAATACACATGATTTCAAAGCATTGATAAGAAACAAAGTGACGGCAGGATGAGGGGAGGAATGGAGGGCATCAGAGGAGCTGGAGTGGAGAACCGAGCATAAGGTTTGCTAACGAGACACTGACAATCCTACATGAATGGTAACTAGGTAAAAACTTGTTTTAAGACATCTGAACTAGAACTGATGAACAGAATCTAACACCGCCCATAAAATTAACTGTTAAATGAGCAAATAAATAGTGATAGGTATGCCCATGTGCATACACTCTTAAAAGTGGACTCAAAGATGAAAATCCCATCCGGTTAAACGTATCTACTATGGAAGGGATTAATTTACAGGTGGATGACCCCACGTGACTCCTCCATTCAACAGTAAGCTCATCCTACATATTCATAGCATTCAGGAACTTGGTGGTCACAAAAGAGCTGGGCAGAGCTGAGTAGTTCATGGTTCTCACCGCCAATCCTGGGAGCGCCTAGAATATGATGGAGACAAGCGTTCTTTCCAACACCTCCGGATCCACTAGGCCAACATCAGAGGTGGCGCTGCCTGCTAGAGCTCTTTGGGCCGGGTTCTAGCCAAGCCTGCAGGAAACTGCCACCCTTCCCAACACACCCACACTAGGGAGTCTGCAGGCTACCATGTATAATCATTCCCATCTTCTTCCTGAGCCAGGGAGGGTAAGGGCAGGACTTCGTGCGACAGTTACCACTCAGGAATGGCCACCACAGGCTCCAGGGAGAAGGAACCTTGCGGCTGAACATTCCACCGCCTGTGACATCGTGGCCCCACCCACCCCGTCATTCCGATTCTCTGCCAGTCCATCCCTTGCCACCAGCACCCATTTGGCAAAGGGCTGAGGGTGGCGGCGTGAGGATGTGAGCTGGAGGCCAGCCGCAGCTACACAGCAAGCTCAAGTCCAACCCGGATTGCACTGGGAGACCTTGGCTCAAACACAACATCCACATTCTTTTTATATACCTGAATACGAAATTGCCATCCTATTTCCCCCCACCCTTCCAAAGGCCTAAATACATTCATTCTATGATCACATCTGCGACTTCACCCTCAAAATGGCTGGGAATTTTTTTACTTGTTAATTTGAAAACATGTGACTTTAAAAACTATGGCTATACATGATGTGGATGCCTCTCACAGACATATTGAGTGACAGAGACCAGACACAATGTATTCACACCATATGATTCCATTTATGCAAAGCTTCAGGACAGACAAAACTAATCTCTGGTAATAGAACATGGGTTACCGAGATAGAAAAAGTCCCGTACTTTTATCTGGATGGCAGCTACACAGACATATACAAATGGAAAAATTCCTTCAGCTGTTAACATATGCTTTGAGCACTTTATTATATGTATAATAAACTTAAAATACTTGCAAATGATTTTCCTTGTCATTGTGCTGAAATACTGCTATGTGTACAGTCTTACAGAGAGCCGTTTAGGGACCTCTAATGTGTCAGGTCATTGGTTTCTTACCTTTCTGACACATCTAGCACCTTCTATAGCCTGAGTAGGTTCTCTCTTTCATCTTCCCTCAACTGGGAATTCTAGCGGGCCAGCAGTGATCAGTTTGACTGTCACCTTTAAAAGAATCAAGGGAACACTATGTCTGTCCTGGGCCAGTAATGAAAACACTTACTTTGTTTACTTTATGCCCTGTAAGTATCAATGGACTAGGAAAGCCTCTGAACACACCTCTTAATAGGGGTACAATAAACATCAAATGAGAACAGACCTCCTGAAACAAATGAAATCCTCTCTGGAAGCCATTTGGAAGATGGACGACCTCCTAAATTCCAGGAGAAAGCTTGGCAAGGGAGAACGGTGAGCTGATATCTTCCTGAGCAAACCCTGCGGCTTCAGGAAGCCATTTAACTAACCGCTTCAGGTGTCAGTGCCTGCTAGTAACATGACCTGTTTTACCTTCTGATAATTCTGGGGAAAAGGAAGCACGTAATGTAAAAAATAACACTTTAGTAAAATATAACCTGCTGATATCAACAGAACATTTGTTTGCTTGTTTGCCTGCTTGCTTGTTTGCGATAGTTTCCCTATGCAGCCCACATTGGCCTCAAATTCATGGTCATCCTGCCTCAGGCTCCTGGGTGCGGAGATTATAAGCACGCACCACTAAACCTGGCATCAGGGGAACACTTCTAAAAATAACACAGATGTTTGTGGAATGCTCATGTTTCAAGAGCTTCCACATATGCAAAACTATTTATCTTCAAAATAAGTCAGTGTGGCGGTACCCTGACTCCACCTCCCCACGGGGGTAAAGCAGAGTGGCTGCCAGACGGTGCCCGAGGAAGGAGTGTGCCAAGGTTTCTGGAGCTCCCTTCGGGTGCAGGACCCAGCAAGCCTATGACTCTGATCCCTATTTGAACCACGATGCTGCTCCCAGAATAACGAACCGTTGACGATTCTTCCTAAATAGCTGACTTACTCTCCAGAGTTCACTCAGAAGCCACTAGGTCTCGGGAGTTTAAATGGCACTGGCACTGCAGTGCCATCTTCAGATCTCCCACGAGAAGCACAGATGACCCCTGCCAAGCCCCTCACCATATCCTGGACAAGTCAGATCCTGTGGATTTACCTGTCAGTGTGGATCAGCAACTCTGTTCAAGTCCACCCAGTGAGTGAGAAAAGAAAAAAAAACAAAAAACAATCTCAGACATGGTGACACAAGCCTGCAATTCCAGCACTGGGGAGGCTGAAGCAGGAGGACTGCCAAGAGTTCAAGGCCAGCCTGAGCTATGTATTGAGACCCTGTCTCAAACAAAAGAAAAGAAAAAACGCCTTCACCAATGTAGCATTCCAAATCACTGTTTGCAAGCACATGCTTCCTAAAACAAAACCATCCTCAGCAGATTTTGTTGTTTTGCCCTGTAAACTACTTTTTCAGTTACATGAAACTACAAATTGCAATCTGAAGGCTTTGTAGGCCTGAATCTCCTTGTTTCCTGAAAATGTATGAGGACACAGAATTAAATGTGGTTAATTTGGGCTGGGGATTTAGCTCAGCAGTATAAGTTCTGCGTGGCAAGCACGAGTTTGTGGGTTCGATCCCCAGTACCAATAAATAAATAAAGTTTAAATAAATAAATGTGGTTAATTCTCCTTGGGACTTCCTGTATCATCACACCTGCTCAACTGAAAGTTTCGGTGTGTGTTTTGGGCTTTCTGAATCTGCCTTTTTTTTTTTTTTTTTTTTTTGTACTGGGGATCAAACTCACGACCTTGTGCTTGCCAGACAGGCGCTTACACCAGGGAGCTAAATCCCCAACCCTCTTTTTTTTTAATCCCCAACCCTTGATCCTGTCTTTTAAAGAAGTCATCACATAAGAAACAACAGTAGGGCTGGAGATTTAGCGGATTTAGCTCACTGGCGAAAGTGCCTGCCTGGCAAGTGCAAGTTTTGACTCAAATAAGTAACTGTATGTTGTGGCCTTCTGTGGCTAAAGTAGTGACCTTTGAAAGCATGTTTCCTAACTTCTGTGTTTTCTATCTTGCTGTAATACTGCTTGTTTGCAGAAAGACTTTTTGATTTAGTTTCTGTTTGTAAATCACCAACCAATCCAAATTATCACCTTAAAAGCTGACCAGAGGGAGATTCAGGGATCTAGCTCAACGACAGGGTGCTTTGCCTAAGTTGCTCTGGGCCCTGGGTCCAATTTCTAGCAAAGAAAAAGAGAAAAGCTGGCAGGAAGAAGTGTTTCACTGAAATGGAAGGATCACGACTGTGGTGAGGGAGGACCCAACACCTACATACATTTACCCAAAGGTCCCTGACTGCACCCATGCAGTAGGTAAGTTTTATGGTCTATATCTTACAAAGATGTTTTTAAAATGTGCTAGTGCAGGGGCCGGGGGGTTTAGCTCAGCGGCATAAGCATCTGCTTGGCAAGCACAAGGTCATGAGTTCCATCCCTGGTACCAAAAAAAAATGTGCCAATGCCTCACAAAGTGAGATTTGTTTGCAGATTTCAAATGTTCTCCAACTGACACCAAAAGCATTGTTGGACCAAGTTAGCTCAGCAGCACAAGTGCCTGCCTGGTAAGTGCTAAGTTGTGAGTTCAATCCTCCATAACAAAAAAAAAAAAAAAAACAATAAAATAAAAAAATAAATAAAAGCATTGTGGATATTATGGGATAATATAATTTTCTTCCAAAGCAGAGTTTCTCAATTTCTGCATTACTGATATTTGGAGTCAGATAATTCTGCATAATACACTGAGGAAGTGTTATGTTTTGTTTTTTGGTGGTTTTTTGGTTTGGGCTTTTCTTTTCTTTTCTTTTTGGTTTGGTTTTCGGTTTTTTTATTTTTTGGGTCTGAGGCAGGATCTCGCTACAGTTCAGGCTGGTGGGCTGGCCTTCAACTCACTTTGTAACCCAGGCTGGCCTCAAATTCACAGCACTCCTCCTGGCTCAGCCTCCTGAGTGCTGGGATTACCGTGTGGCACCATGCCTGGCACATTAAGGATTTTTTAACAACATTCCTGGCTCTCTACTCACTAGTGACCAGTATCACTCCCTCCGCCTGACAGCAATGACCACAAAAGTCTCCAGACATTGACAAACCTTGTCCATGGGTTGTTCCTCCATGAAAGGCACTGCTCTGCATACTGAGAGTTGAAAAGCAAGCTAGGCTGGGCGTGGTAGCATGACCGATAAGCCCAGAATTCAGGAGTCTGACGAAGAGGACCATAAGCTCAAGACTAGCCTGGGTAACCTAGGGAGACCTAGTCTACAAATTTTCCAAAAAGCAAAAAGGGCTGGGGATGAAGTTGAATGTTCCCTGGTCCAACTTCCACTAAGGGGGAGCTGCCCACTGGAGGAGCCGCTGACCAAAACAGACCGTCAAACACAAACAAGTACCTCAGCAGTTACTGTCCTGTACCCCGAAACTCTTGTAAACATAACAGCCCAGAATCAAAGCAAGTAGATCCCCCGTAAGGGCTTGGTAGCCGCCAACCAATATACAGCAAGTAACGCAGCGGACACATCAGTGTACCCACCACCAACCCGACATCTGTATGTGCTAGAAACTTCAGGGACAGGGGAATGGGGAGAAAAAGAATCAAGTTACATCATGTGCACGCACAAATTCTCTCTGATGCATGGAATGTGGCCATTATGTATATCTAAAATGTACCAATCAAATCTAATTGAAGAAAAAAGAATTTTTTAAAAACCACGAAACTTTAGGAACTACTCACTTCTCTTTTAACCTCAAGGCTGAAGTTACAATCCTCATTTTATAGATGAAGCAATTAAGGGTCACAGAAAAACTAAGTGACTTGTACCCAAGACTACACAGAAGGTTGAGCTGGAATTCAAGACTGAGTTCCATGCTGTATTTCTCTGAAAATAAGATAGTGTCTTATATGAATTTTTGATCCAAAAGATGCACTAGGGTTTATTTTCAGAAGTGATATCTTACTTCATGTACAACAATCTACATTTATCCACATATAAAAAATTACATGTAAGCTGGGCATGGTGGCTCACACCTGTAATCCCAGCACTCGGGAGGCTGAGGCAGGGAGATCATTGCGAGTTTGAGATCAGCCTGGGCTACAAAGTGAGCTCAAGGCCAGCCTGAACTGCACAGCGAGACCCTGTCTCCAAACTCTGAATTCCAGCCTGACTTTCGCAACTCCCATTTCCTCTGGAACTACCAGCCCCCATCTCTCATGCCCACCAGGAAAGCCATCCTTAAATGAGCACTTCTCGCAGCTGCTCGCAGTGCAGGGGCAGCACAGCGGTCCGTGATCCTATCCAGCGAATTCTTCACCCAAGTCACGACTCCTTGCAAGCTACATTTCACAAAGTTCCCATTACACTAAATGAGGAGACAGGAGTGGCAATGAATCATGATGACCCTTAAGAACGATGGCCACCCAAAAGTGACAAAAAACTACAGGCACCAAAATTCAAAGACATTTGACACAAGTGCATTAGACACATCCATGACAACACACGCTATACCGAATTATGAAAATCCCTATTAGACACAACTATGCCCACTGGTTACCAAGTGCGCACTGCTGGCATGCTGGGCCTGCACTCTGGTCACTCAGCAACGTGTCTCAGAGTTCACAGGTGTTTTCCTCTGGTCCAAAGGCACCTGCTTGTCTATTTATGAATCCTAATTACAAACTATTATCACTTAAACATTAATGTTAGTAATATTCATCCGTATTTAACTACATAAACATTATGATTTCGTAGTTTAGCATGTCCATTGTACTTTGCATCAGATATATTAAATGTGTGTCTGGCTGACAATTTTAACTGAGGCTTACTTTGAGGGTAGGGTTTACAGTGTGAGCACCCTGAAAAACCATACTAGGTCTTATTGTTGCAGGCAGCTGAGTCAGTTAGAAATATTATCGGAAGTAAGACAGGGCTAGGTCCTCAAAGGAGGCAGTGCAGAAGCCCAGACGCCTGGCAACTGGGTGGGGTGGGAGGCATACACCTCCTGCTGTGGGCCAGGCCTCAAGACAAAAGACCAAACAAATGCACCCATATCCTGAGGATTGATATTCTAAATAGTTCCAACACCCTGAGGAAGTCAGGAGTCTCCAGAATGCCGGCTTTCTACATGACTCGCTTCCCCATTTGCCCCTAAATGTAATCAATTTTACCTATTGATCTTATTGGCTAACTATAGTTCTGTCTCACTTTATGCCATCTGCCTTGTGAGCTCCCAGTCTTCCCCCACCCTGAACCCATGGTTTTACTCTATAAAAGTCCCTGGAAAAGACAAGAGTCCTGGGCAACCCGATCAGGACCCCTTTTGTCCCTCTTCAGGCAGAAGTTTTCTTTCTCTCAATAAAAATACTCTACTCTTCACCTTTGTTGTTCCTAAAGTTCATTCTTTGATTTTAGAGAACATGAATTTGCAGACATAGTATGTCAGGAGTTTCATTCCTCTATATCATTATTTTCTGATTAGGTCTTATTTTTAAGGAAATATACTAAAATGTCCTGGCTGGCCTTGAACTTGCAATCCTCCTGTCTCAGCCTCCCACCATGCTAGGATGATAGGCATATGCAGTTGCCTATTCCTATTAGGTCAGTCAATGGATTCTGCTTTTTAAATTAGTAGATAAGTTGGGGCCGGGGGTTTAACTCAGCAGTGTAAGTGCCTGCATGGCAAACTCGAGTTCAATCCCAGGCACCAAAAAGAAAAATTTAGTAGATAAGTTACAAGAAAATTTAGATTTTGAGCTACTCATCCAATCATTTGAGTTTTCTTTTATAAAACTAAAAAGCAGTTAGGCTCTATACTTTGGGAGACTGAGGCAGGAAGATTGCCATAAATTCAAGAAAGCCTTAGACTACAAGGCCAGTCTGGGAAAAAAAAAAAAAGAGAAATTTAATAAGACCCTGTCTCAAAAAATATGAGCACACACACGCACATACATAAATGGGTTGGGAATGTAGCTCAGTACAAAGAACTTGGGTTCAAACCCAGTACTAGAAGGAGTGGAAGAGAAAGAGAAAAGGGAAGCAGATAAAGATCCCTTCACCTCTAGGATACCTAGTGATGCTTTGTGAAAAATCTCCTTCAGCCAGACATGGTGGTATTGCTACAGGCAGCTGAGCTAGTTACAAATACTCTAGGCAGCAGACAAGGGCTGGGCCCTCCAGGAAGTCAGCACAGAGGACCAAATGCCTCGTGACCTTGGGGGAGACACACACCTCTTGCTGTGGGCCAGATCTCCAGACGCAAGGCAAAACAAACACAACCACACCCTAAGCATAAACATCAGGGATTTTTTTTGTTTTCTTTATCTTCTTGAGATAGGGTCTCACTGTGCAGTTCAGGTTGGCCTTGAGCTCACTTTGTAGCCCAGACTGGTCTCGCTCGAATTCGAACTCCCAACGATCCTCCTGCCTCAGCCTCTTTGAGTGCTGGGATTATAGGTGTGAGCCACCAGGCCTGGCAGGGATTGATATTCTAAATAGGTGTGGATCACCTTGAGGAAGCCAGGAGTCACCCTCCCAACCCCAGCGGGTCCCAACCCCATAGAGGAAGTCACTGCTCTTTAAGCATGCTACTTGCTACATGAGTGGCTTCCACATTTGTCCCTTATTTGGTCAATTTTACCTGAACAATTAATCTGATTGGCCAACCATAGTTATGTCCCACCTCATGCCGGGCTGCCCTGCAAGTTCCCATCTTTCCCCACTTTGGACCTGTCTCACCTCATGGTTTTACTCTATAAAAATATAGAATTTTTGGCAACCAACTCAGGACCCCTTCTGTCTCTCTCAGACAGAAGCTTTCTCTCAGTAAATATTTCTGCTCTTAACCTCCACTGTTCCCAAAATTCATTCTTCGATTTTAAAGAGCATGAATGCATACTTGACATCTAGTAGGTCAGGAATTTCATTCCCCTAAATCAGTATGTGCCATAGTCACAGCATTCAGGAGGCAGAAGGACCACAGCGTGGACAAGTCAGAACTCATCTTAAAAAACCTCCTTCACCCAACTGCCAAGTAATAGCCAGGCTAGAATCCCACAGCTGCTCTCCTAACAGCTAATTGTTTTCTCCATTCTCTTCCCTGGATCATTCACTTAGGCAATAACCACATCATACACGATCTACTCAGATTCTAGACACAGGTCAAATAACCACACTGCACTGCAGGTCACAATCAAAAGCATCAGTCATACAGAATAAAAGAGCTTGGGTGGCTTCTAATCGGAAAGATGGACAGGAGGGTAAAGGACAGGCAGGGAATCTGAGATCTGCAGAAAGCGCTGGGAGTTCATTTGGGGTTATTTATTTATTTAGGTGTTTGGTTGGCTGGTGTTTCTGTTCATTTTGTGCTGAAAATATCTTTACCGGTCCTTGTGCAGGCTTAGTGAAGCAAGAGTTCTACCACTGTGCTCTCTCCTCCCCAGGAGCTGGGCATTTATTTTAAAGTGGACCACCACTGGGGAGGCTGAGGCAGGAGGATTGCTTGGGAGTTCAGGAGCAGCCTAGGCTACAAAGTGAGTTCAAGGCCAGCCTGAACTGCATATTGGAAGCCTGTCTCCAAGAGAAAAGTAAATAATAAAAAGTGCAAAGACCTTTCAATCCCAGTGAACCATGTGTGCAAAAGTCCTGAAGTAGAAAGGAATAAAGCACTCAAGATCCAGAAAAAAGGCCCAGGGGAACAGTGGCCAGGGGCTGCACCACCCTTGGGCCTTGGGGACCCCAGCAGAGAGAAATGAAAGGGTCAGATTTGCGATGTTATAATCACTCTCAAGCAAAGTGACCCTCTGAAGCAAGCTTTGCCAGGCCACAGTTCAAAGAACTTTACCCTGGATCCTACAAAACAAGTTTGTTTTTCTTTCTTTTCTTTTTTCCTCTCTGGGGCGTGGCAGTCCACTCTGGCTCTCGCCCTGCTGTTTCTGCTTTGTGGATGCAGCTTAAAGGCCAGAACTTGTACTAGGTCTGGGCCTGCTCTTCTCCAACGGTCCCCTCACCTCTTACGAGGTGCGCCTCGGTCTGCAATCCCTCCCGGGGTTACCTCCCCACTCCCTGTGGGGCCAGGGGTGGAACTCAGGGCTCAGGCAGGCCTCTGCGCCGGCGCCCGCCCCTCCCCCACGCTGGCCCGGGCCCCTCTCCCGCTTGCCAAGTGGCCGGTGGCAAAGGTGAAGCAATCCATTCTCTAGGTTTGCTTACACAGAGTGCAGGGACAGACTGAGAAGGACCCGCAGGTTCTGTCCTCTGAGTGCTGCCAGACCCAATCGAGTCCAGCTGAAAAACAGAAATTCTAAGACAGAGTCACCCAGGGCTGAGCTTCCTGAACTCTCCAGGGCCCACTGGGCGGCACACACCTCCCCCAACCCCAGTGCCCAGGGGTTGGCGGCCGCCTCGGGTTGGCCTCAGGTTCCTTTCAGTTTCTCTGGCTGCAGAAGCTTCACCCCACCCACCCTGCGCTGCTTGGTCCTCAGCAGCCAGTGACACTTCCTCCAGGAAGTCCTTCCCACTCCTCCCAGGCTCGCACCCAGGAGAGCTGCTTTTGCGTGGGTCACGCAGCATGCCGAGAAAGTTCTGAATTTCACCGTGACTGTTTCACTTCCTTCCTCCCATGGACCTCAACGTATGCATGCATATGGGCAGAGACACACAGTCAGTGCCACAGGTCCACAGGACACAGGTCTGGCACCCAGCTGGGATTCTCTGAAGCAGTAATTGAAAAGGACGCTGCCAGTCTCCTAGCAGTGGGAAGAGAAGCCTTTAATGAGAAAGGTTTTCTTTTCCTATCAGTTTGGCTGAATATGTGAACAGGAAACACTCAAAGCAAAAATTTCAGAAAATGCTGCATCTCGTGCAGCGATTCCCCCACCCTCTGGCACTAAAATTGCTCCGACGTACATCTCCGGTCCTCCAGCCCTTTTTAATTTTTTGAGAATGGATCTGACTAAATCGCTAACTTACCAAAGCTGGGCTTGAACTTATGATCCTCCTGCCTCCACTTCCCAGAATGTTGGGACTAAAGGATCAAACACATTTACAGGCAATCGCACAATGATGGAGGGAATCAAAACTTCAAGAGAGCGTTCAGATATTAAGGCAACAGGCAGAAGAGATGCTGATGGGAGCCCCAGAAATTTAAAACTACAGCTGGGTCAGAAACACTGCGCCGCCCGCCGAGGTTCCAACACACGCCCCCTGTGGCTGCAAAGTGTCAAACCCACCAGTCACGGAACTCGTTCTCGACCGCACTGCTCCCCCTTCTGCCAAGGACCGCCAAGATCTTCCTCTAGCCTAACACCCTCCCTGGCCTTCGACCTCTCCTGGCAGTGGACTCCCCCTTCGTCTTTCTTTGCATTTTTTCTGCGGAAACATCCACCGTGCGGCTTTCTTACTTCACAATTCCCAGCCTTTCTGCTGAATTCAGGGAGGATTCTGTCACTTACTGTCCGGGTCCGAACTCAAGTCTGGCTAAGTGCGATGTATGCGTGTGAACCTGCCCAGCACTGCCAGGGAATTTACGAGAAAAGCAGACTCCCCACCTCGCCCCACACCTGCTGACCCAGAATCAACCTTTCAGGCAGCTCCGCGGGTGACTACGACGCACACTCAGAAAAGCACTGGTTTTCCACACTACAAGCATTCAACAAACATGTTTTGAACACAGCAGGTGCTCAACATAAATATGAGGCAATGGTGGGGAAAGGGACAAGGCACAGACTTTCCACTGCCATCAAGAGCTCCTGAACTGCTAAAATCCGCGTCCTTGAGGAGAGCTGTCCTAAAGGGTCACCACAGCTCCAGAGGCGCCACTGCGGCCGCAATCGGGAATCTGGGATGGACTCTGTTCGCTGCAGGCAGGAGCCACACACGGGAGGTGTGTTAGTGTGTGTGTGTCTGTGTGTGTTCCCCGCCTCAGCCACAGGCCGCAGGAGCTGGCGAGGCCAAGTCCCCGCCCCCCTCAGCTGTCACCCTGTCAAAACAAAGCGGCTGCTGACAGTGCAGAGCTGCCCGGCCGCGGCCTCGGGCCGTCCTCCCACCGCTGGCGCGGGGGCCCCCACATCTGCACGGCACTCGGGGTTCCCGCGCGCCTGGAACTAGCAAGGACCGAGTGGGAGAGCCCGCCACACCGGGCTGTCACTTCGCCAACCCCTGTTTACACCCCGAGCCGCTGGGACGGCGCTTTAACTACACAAGTAATAATGCAATAATGACAGGTCTGTCACTGCACGCCGAGGCCGCCAGGCGCCACGGGACCCTCGCCTCAGGCTGCGCCCCCTACCCAGCGCGCGCATTCCTGCCCTACCTCCCCGATGCGCCCGCAGCCCGGGGCTGATCTCCGCCCTCGCTCCTGGAACCGAGCTCATACCGGGGGGGCCACATAGCCGGGGGAACAGCTGAAGTCCCCCCAAAGAGGTTTCTTAGGGTTGGGTTAGTCTGCCTTCCTGGGACACAGCTCCACTCCCGAAAAAGTGCCTCTGGCGAACTCCTACAGAGCAACAAAGCCCAGAGTACACAGGGATCTGCGAAGCCAAAATTAATACTTCCAAAGGATGGGACGAAGGGTTCCGGGTATGGGACACCCCCTCTTATAACCCAACAGAACTCCTGGCCGAGCAGCAGCTCCTCGACTAGGCGCCCGCGGCACTTCCGCGGTGCAGCGGCCGGGGTAGGAGGCGGGAGCGGGAGCCAGAGGAGGTGGGGGCGGAGGGCCGGAGACCCGGGCCCGGCCCGGCCGCGGCGCGCGCTACCTTGCAGGCGGAGTACACCCCGAGTTTCTCCAGTTTCTTGGCCCGCGGCGCGGAGCGCAGCTGCGCCTTCTTCACGGCGATCCGGGCCGAGCCGCCGCCTCCCGGTCCCTCGGCTGTGCCCGCCGCCGCCAGCGCGGTCGCCGGACGGCAGGCGCCCGAGCTCCCGGCGGCGGCGGCGGCGGCACAGGGGGAGCCCTGCGGGGGCGCGGGGGGCAGCGCCCCGGGCCCGGCCCCCGCCCCGCCACCGCCCGGCGCGGCCCCGCCAGCCTCGGACATGCGGCTCCGGAGCGCAGCACAGGCGCCGAGCGTCGGCGCCGCCGCGGCCGCCAGGGTCCCGCCCAGGCCGTGCGCTCCGGGCCGGCGTCGGGGCGGAGACCCCCGCGCTCCCCGCCCGCCGCGCCCCCGCCCGCCCGGCCTGCGCGCTGCGGCGGTGACTGCAGCTGCTCCCGCGGGGCGCGAGCGGGGGAGGGGAGGGGCCGGGCTGGGCCGGCCGCCGCGGTCCCGCCCTCCGCGCCCCGCGGGCGGCGCCCCCCGGCCCGGCGCCCTGCATCGCGCGCGCCCGCCAGGGGTCGAGGCCGGGGGTGCGGTCGGGGGAGGGGCGCGGCCCGGGCACCTGCTGCCCCCACCCCGCCCCGCGCTCCACGCCGGCCCGCCGCTCCCGCGCTGACGACTTCCTCCACCCTAGCGGGAGCTAGAAAAGACATTTGTTTGCAAAGTGCCAATCCATGCTAATCCTCTTTATTTATTTTTTTTTTTACTGCTAATTCACCAAAGTAAAGGCCTGAGGTTTCCTGTATCTCTTTTTTAAATACTTTCTGTGAAACTTTTTATAATCAAAACACTTAATTCCAGTAACAATAACTGAACCAAGTCTGTCAAAAGACAAAAAGTAAAAATATTTTAAAATGCTGGGTTGTTTTTGAAAGAACTGTTATCTAGAAGCATCCTCAAAATAAAAACTGTACACAAGGTAAAGTTTGAATACAAGTTTTTCGTTTTTGTTTTTTGGGTTCATTTTGGGGTTTTTGTTTTTTGTGTTTTTGAGACAAGGTTTTGCTGTGTAGTCCAGGGTGGACTTGAACTCACTATGTAGCCCAAGCTGGCTTGGAATTCGACAGGATCATCCTGCCTCAACCTGTGAAATGAGCGCCACCATGCTCAGTTGGAATTCAATTTTTTGTTTGTATGTTTTTGTCTTTTTGAGACAGGTTCTCTCTATGCAGTTCAGGCTGGCCTTGAGCTCACTTTGTAGCCTAGGCTGGTCTGGAATTCGCAATGATCCTCCTGCCTCAGGCTCCCGAGCGCTGGGATTACAGGTGTGAGCCACCACGCCCGGGTTTGAATTCAAATTTTGCCTCCAATTAATAAGATTATAACCACTGGGCGTGGTGGTGCACACCTGTAATCCCAGCACTCGGGAGACTGAGGCAGGAGGATTGTTGCGAGTTCCAGACCAGCCTGGGCTAGAGTGAGTTCAAGGCCAGCCCCAGCTGTGTAGTAAGACCCTGTCTCAAAAAGACTAAAATAAAATAGTAATCTGCCACTTTTCTATATTGTTAAACAGTTTCAAAATTGAAATGCCTTTTACTAGGAGAAAATGTTAGCCACCATTAACAAGAGTGAATATTGATTTTGGCTTCATACCTAACCAAAAGCAGCTCAGCTTTCAGCTGTCAAAAACTTGCTCTCATTGTTGCTGGTGAAAATGAGGTCGGTGCTCAGAACTCAGGCCCAAGCCCTGCAGTTCTGCTTGAAAGTTGTGGGTCTGTCGCTGGTCTTGACCTTTCTATAGCAGTGTTTCAAACCCCCATGCTGTTTCTCAGGATCCTTCTGCAGAAGTGAGCACTTCTTACTGTGTCCTGTGGGTCACAGTGTGATGATTAGATTCTTTGCCTGCTTTGTAAGCTCTTCCCCAGCCACAGACGCAGAGGACATCCTTTTCTGGGACACATTGCCCTTCCTTTCCTGTTTATTACTGTTAATCTACTTTTCAGATTCGCTTTGTTGTTTTGGCTTTCAGTGCAGTGGTAACATTTGGAAAAGTAGAGGCCTAAACAGTACTGTTATGCAAGACGAAAAGAAATATCCTCTCCTGCTTGATGGTCTGAAGTGGCAGGCGTTTAGCAGGTTCTAGCAACAGGTTAGCTTCATGTTTCCCTTCGGGGCTTCATGTTTATTCCCTGGCCACTGTTATTCTCTCTACTAAGGAGTTTTGCAACACTGATCAAAGCCAGACCATGTCTTCCTGCCTGTGATTCTCTGACTAAATAAATAAATAAAACAATTAGTGTTTTGTTTTTGTTTTGTTGAGTGAGGGTCTTGCTTTGTAGTTGAGGCTGGATTTAAACTCACTGTGTAGCTCAGGCTGGCCTCAGACAGCCTCAGCTTCCCCAGGGCTGGGATTACAGGCCTGCACCATTGCACCTGACCGACCAAAATTTTTACCCCAGGATGTAAGAAAGTAATGACTGTAGTATGGGCTCCACCCTGTAGGTATTGGTCGGACTGATAATGTGTACCATTCCATGTGTATCCACGTCATTGGATGTAAATGTTGCCTTCCGTATCTGTAAAGGAGCTGGGCCTGTAATCCCAGCTGCTGTGAAGGATGTGTTAGGAAAATCACAAATTCAAATTCAGCCTGGGCATTTTGCAAGCTCTTGTGTCAAAAATAAAAATTAAATTTAAAAATTTATAAAAACGACTGGGGATTTAGCTCAGCAGCGTAAGCACCTGCCTGGCAAATGCAAGGTCGTGAGTTCAATCCCTGGTACCAAAAAAGAAAAAGAAAAAGCTAAATGCAATTCCCAATACCACACATGCACACTAAATTTAAAAAAAAAAAAAAAAAAAAAAAAAAAAAAAAAAAAGGAAAAAGAAAAAGAAAAAAAGGGATAGAGTGGGTATGTAGTATAGTGGGAGAATTAATCCTACATTTGGTCCTCAACACTGCAAAATTAAAAAGTGAAATGAGGGCTTGGGATTTAGCTCAGTGGTTTAAGCACCTGCCTGGCAAGCGTGAGGTCATGAGTTCGATAACAAAAGAAAAAAAAAAAAGAAAAAGTGAAATGAGATCGCCCTGGGCACAATGGCATATACCTGTGATCCAAACTACCTGGGAGGCTGAGGCAGGAGGATCACAAATTAAAGTCCAACCTGAAAATAAAATTAGACCCTGTCCCAAAAATAAAGCAAGTAAAAGGCCAGAGATAAGCTGGGTGTGGTGGCTCACGCCTGTAATCCCAGCACTCAGGAGGCTGAGGCAGGAGGATCGTTGTGAGTTCGAGACCAGCCTGGGCTACAAATGAACTCAAGGCCAGCCTGAACTGCATAGCGAGACCCTGTCTCAAAACGACCAAAAAAAAAGGCCAGGGATATAGGTTAGTGTTCCTATGTTCAATTCTCCAGATCAAAAAACAATTTTTTTTTGTCATTTGGGCTCACTTTGTAGCCCAGGCTGGTCTCAAACTTGCAAGGATCCTCCTGTCTCAGCCTCCCAAGTGCTGAGATTATAGGAGTGTGCCATCACACCTGGCTCAGAAATTTTTTTTTAATTATTAACAGTCTAGGGTTGTATGTAGCTCAGCATGTTTAAGGCCTTGAGTGTGACCTTAGAACCACAAGAAAAAGGAAGGAGCCAGGTGTGGTGGCATACACTGTAGTCCCAGCACTCAGGAGGCTGAGGCAAGAGGATGGCCTAGAGTATGAAGTCAGTCTGGGCTACATAATGAGTTCAAGGCCAGCCTGAACTGCATAGCAAGACCAAAAACCAAAACGGGGTGGTGGGGAGAGGAGAAATGGACAGCTCCTTAACAGTGCTCATGCTGAAAGTTCAGGGTCTGCAAGTGCAATGTTTTGGTGCTGCGTTCTGAGTTGCATTAGAAGAAAAGCCGGGCGTGGTGGCTCACGCCTATAATCCTAGCATTTGGGAGGCTGAGACAGGAGGATCATTGCAAGTTCCAGACCAGCCTGGGCTACAAAGTGAGCTCAAGGCCAGCCTGAACGGCATAGTGAGACCCTGTCTCAAAAAGACAAAAAGAAAAAAAAAAAAAAGAAGATAAGATGGACAGACAGATGGCTGCACCCACACGCGGCCGAGGGGAACAGAGATGGGATAAAGCAAATGGAGCACAGTGTAGCAAATGGCAGGACCTGGGCGTTCGGGTTCGTTGTGTGGTTGTTTCAGCTTCCCTGGAAGTTTGAAATTTAGAGTGAGATGGGAGAGAACTTACCCTTTAGCTCGCCCCACTACCCAGCCTCCGCATGCAGGAGGCAGGCTATTTCCCAGATGTTTGGAAACAGAAATAGCCTCATTTTAATTCACCCTGAAAACCATCACTGTCTGAGCAGCGAATGGCTTCTGACATCTCCTGAAAATTATTTTTCCATGTCTCCCTGCTCCCAAGCCCCAGGCGACACACGGCCTGAGGCCGAAGGCCCACAGCTCCGAGGCCTGTTCAAAGCACGTCATGAGCTCAGGAAGGGGATTTTCAAGGGCAAAGCACCAGCAAAGCTTATTGCCGCTTCATAATCAGGCTTGTCAGAGTGGCCTGGTGGCAGGAGCCTTAATGCCATGATTCTAGGACACCGAGCTGAGAGGATCACATGTTCCAGCCCGGCTTGGAATTTAGCAAGACCCTGTTTCCAAATTAGTAAAAACTAATTGGCTAGGTATGTAGCTAAGTGTGAAGACTCTGGGTTCTGTCCCCAGTACTAGAAAAAAAAAATCAGGGTGTTGTAGGATTTAACAAACTCTTCTTATGCACAAAGCACTTTACTATTCAAGAGTACCAAAAAGAAAAAAGGCAGCCAGCCTGGTAGCACACACCTGTAATCCCAGCATTCAGGAAGCTGAGACAGGAGGATTACCACAAGGTCAAGGCCAGCCTGGGTCACATAGCAAGACTCTATCTTAAACTAAAACAAAAACAAAAACTGAGTTGAATGTCATTCTGTGGTGATCAGGGGGTCAGGGTCCAGGGCAGAGTCTCCTTTCTTCTGCTTCTCCACCCTCCTGAGGTTGGCTCCTGAAATTTTTCCAACACAAAACAGACATATACTTTTCCACAGGTGATGCCTCAGAGTAACTGCCCACCTGTCCCCCACCAGTCGGGGAGCCTGAGGCAGGTGGATATAACTCTGAGCCCGGACTAGGTGACTTAGCAACTTAGTGAGAACCTCTCTCAAAATGAAACTTAAAAAATAATGTAAAAAAAAAAAAGTGACTGGAAATGTAGCTCAGTGTACAGATCTGAATTCAATCTCCGGTACTGAAAACAGAAATAAAAACAATCCCAGCAATTTGCAGGCTTTGTGTTAGTACTGAAGACCAAGCTCCAAAAAGAAGTGAAAGGAAAGTAAAAAGAATTAAGACACGTTATGTGCAGGTACCAACTCCCCACAGGGAATGTAATCATTATGTATTGCAAGCATGTACTCGTGAAAATAAAAATTTAATTTAAAAAAGAAAATTTAGAAAGCAGGTGTCACTCAGTAGTAAAGCATGTGCTTAGCACACACAAAGCCCTGAATTCAAACCCCAGTACCACACACACACCCTCTCCCCACCCCCCAAAAAAGAAGGAAAAATTAAACCGGGCGTGGTGGCTCATACCTGTAATCCCAGCACTCGGGAGGGTGAGGCAGGAAGATCATTGCGAGTTCGAGACCAGCCTGGGTTGCAAAGTGAGCTCAAGGCCAGCCCGAACTGCATAGAGACCCTGTCTCAAAAAGACAAAAAAAAAAAAAGAAAGAAAAATTTAGTGATGCATAGTGGTACATTCCTTTAATTCCAGCACACAGGAGGTTGAGGCAGGATGATCACTGCAAATTCCAGGCCAGCCTAGGAAGGTCCTGGCTCAAAAATAAATAAAGTCAGACTAAGGAAGAATCTTATAAAACTTACAAAACTCATCATTTGTTCTAGATTCTATAAATCTAAAGAGATCATTTAGAACTTATGAAGTGAGGCTTCTCTTCAGAAATTTGAGGCCAGGCACATACCTGTAATCCCAGCACTTGGGAGGCTGAGACAAGAGGATCCACAATGAGTTCAAGATCAGCCTGAACTGCCTATCGAAAATCTCTCAGAAAAAAAAAAACTGGAATTCCCCGTCAAAAGGTGAGGTATGTAAACCTTGTAAAAGACTAGGGAGGGGCGGGCCCAAGGGCAGTTGTGGGAAGGTGGAGGGTGGACCACAGGAGGTTACTGGTGATCCATTCATACTATAACTAGTTCTCAGCTATTATAAAGAATGGCTTTGTTTCCTTTTTTGCAATGCTGAAAAATTGAACCTAGCACCTTGTTCATGCTAAGCAATATCTCCACTGCTGAGCTACATTTGAAGAGTGAAATCTTTGTATAACATGGATGCATCTTCAGGAAACTGTTGTATTAACTCCAGTGCACTGTAATACCATTTATGTTTACATAAAAGCCAGCCATGGTGGTACATGCCTGTAATTGTAGTACTATTCTGGAAGCTCAGGCAGGGAGATGTCAAGTTTAAAGCTAGTCTAAGCTACATATCAAGTTTAAGGCCTGTCTGAGGTATGTTGCAAGATCCTGTCTTCAAAAAAACCAGAGAAAAAGAAAACACCAAAGAGCCTCACATTGACATATAAGCATAATTCCATCTGTTCCATAAATGCAAACATTTAAAAAAAATTTTTTTAGGGCTGGGGATTTAGCTCAGTGGCACAAGTTCTTGCATGGCAAGTGTGAGGCTGGGAGGTCAATCTCTGGTCCGAAAAAAAGAAAAAAAAAGATTTAGATAAAAACACATCATCCTCTTAAAATCAGTTGACATTTCTGGGCCAGTATAGTGACGCCTGCCTGAAATCACAGCACTCCCGGAGGCTGAGGAAGGAGGATTGTATCAGGGACCTGGCCAAGACCCCCAGCTGCCTGTGTGAGGGCCAAAATAAGACACAAATACAAATGTGGTACCTGAAGATGAGCAAAGACCCAGATCCTTCAAAGCAGCCACCGTTTACTGCATGTGTGACACGATGGGGTACCCAGTGATAGGAGGGGCCCTCGGGAGATTCCAGTCCATGGAAGATTCAGAGTCGGTGACACTGCTGGCAACAGGTAATCCTGGAATGACTCAAGAGGGCGAGGTGATCTTATGCTAAGTAGGATCCTGCCCCAGAGTCTTTTTCATTTTAGAATCTCAGTATAGTCTCAGAGGGTGGGAGAGGATGGCCCACCCCAAGATTTATTGAGAATCTCAAAAGGGTGATACCCTAATCCCAAACCTTCATTTATCTCTTAAGGAAGTATGCAAAATTAGCCACATTGAATTCCCGGTTCCCAATAGGATTGCAAATTTGCACCCAGCCCAACCAATTTAGCAATTTATCAAGATCCTGTCTCAAAATAAAAAATATAAAGGGGTGGAGGTGTTGCTCAACGTGAGGCCACCAGCTTCGGTCCCCATTTTTGGGGAAAAGAAAAGATCATTTTTCCATTTTTGTTCTCAGTTCCTCACACACAGTAAATTCTCAGTAAATATTGGTAATTTCGGGGCTGGGGATTTAGCTCAGTGGCTTAAGCGCCTGCCTGGCAAGCACGAGGTCATGAGTTCAATCCCTGGTACCAAAAAAAAAAGAAAAAATTTAAAAATAAAATGCAATATCAATTCCATAACTGGGGTGAACATTGACAAGGCCTACCCTTTCCCCACGAGCAGTGCCGATGTCCCCACTTGCAGTGGCCAGTGGCATAGGACTCCTTGCAGACACACACCCGCTCAGCTCCTGTCTTCAGAACAGAGCGGCTGAGTTGGGGGGGAGGGGTGCACCCCTCCGCCCATCCCAAGTGGAGGCTAACAGAGCATTCTAGAGCCGGCTCTCGTGTGGGTGGGTGCAGTAGATGCATTTTCCACTCACACTAGTGTCAGTGTATATCACAGCCAAACTCAGGTAACTCGTTGCTAGCTCAGGGCTTTTACATTGTCTGGATTGGGTGGACATTCCCCTGGACAGCATGGCTGGTGCCCGATTATCTAGACCCCATTGCCCCAAAAATCCTTTTCACCTGGGAAAATCAAGACCATGGCCATCTGTTGCCTATACAATTTTTGTAACACACCAACAACCCTAAACCCATGGATGGGTTGAAGTCACCTCCCTGGAAGACACAGCCCCTTAGGGATGGACTGAGTGGTCTTACTGCAAGTTTGGCCCAGCGTGTGGTCTGTGACCCACGTCCTTCCTGGCATAGCCACTCACTTTTAGGGACAGTGGCTGGACATGAGTGCCAAATACATGTCACGAATGTTCAAATAAAGATGCTGAGGTCAGTGCTGAAGTGGGGCTATTTGGGCCAATGCAGCTGGCTACAGTCACTGGACATTCATTATCGTAAATGCTTAACTAAAGCCTTTCTTTCTAAGGGTGGAGAGACATAAAATCTTTTCTACTTTTCAAGTATTTGTGCAATTAAATTGTCATTTTCAGTACAAATCGTTTTTGGGGGTGGGTCTTTTTGAGACAGGATCTTGCTATGTAGCTCAGGTTGGCCTTGAACTCACTATGTAGCCCAGGCTGGCTTCAAACTCACAGTGATCCTCCTGCCTCAGCCTCCCAAATGCTGGGATTACTGGTGTGTGTACTCATGCCCGGCTCAGACTTGGTTTGTTTGTTTATTTATTTATAAATAAGTAAATTCAACTCATGACCTTCCATTTGCCAGACAAGAGCTTGTGCTGCTGAGCTAAATCCCTGGCCCTAATTTAATTTTTTTTTTTTTAGTTCTGTTTTTTATATTTACTTTGTGGTTCAGCCTGGCCTTGGACTAAGTAGCCCACACTGGCCTTTAACCCTCTTTTTTTTTTGTTTTACACACTAACACATATACTTATTTTGCCTGTTTACCTACCATTTGCAAAACAATACAATGTAAGTAAATGCATAGTTTGCTGCTTTTCTAAAGTTGTACATGAGGGGCCAGGGGTTTAGCTCAGTAGCACAAGCGCCTGCCTGGCAGGTGTGAGGTCATGAGTTTCAGCCCTGGTACCAAAAAACTAAAAAAATAAAGTTGTACGAGAGTATCTATTACTTTAAGCAAATTGAAAATTACATAAGCTCGTCAAATTTCCAAACAACCACAGTTTTATATGACTTACATTTTCTGGAACAATCTGCATATGACAAATCTTTCATTAGTGCCAGATAATTTTTGTTTGTTTGACTGTTTTTGAGACCAAGTCTCATTATGCAGTTCAGGCTGTCCTTGAACTCACTATGTGAGCCCGGTGGGCCTTGCACATGGCAATCCTGTTTCAACCTCCTGATGCTGGGATTACAGGCATGTACCACCCCCACACCTGCTCAGATAACTGCTTAAAATAAATCTAGTAGGGCCGGGGATTTAGCTCAGTGGCATCAGCATCTGCCTGGCAAGTGTGAGGTCATGAGTTCGTCCCCCAGTACCACAAAAAAATAAAATAAAAATAAATCTAGGAGGGATTCTAATGTCATAATTGTGTAAAAGTGTCCACATATGTAATTTCATGTTAGGAAAAGAGTTTTCTCGGAACATGTTTTCTACTTTATAGTCCACTTATAAGAGAAAATTGCTTTCTACCATCTTAATTGTGGTTGGCTAAGCATACTGCTACTGACTTTTTATGTCTAAAATCAAAGCTTGCGCCTGGCAAGCGCGAGGTCCTGAGTTGAATCCCCAGTACAAAAAATTTTTTTTAAATCAAATCAAATCAAATCAAAGCTCAGATTAACATATTCCAATTTATGAAATAGGTTTATGTATCAGTGAGCACTTTGGGTAAGAAAACAGACAGCTAATGTGGTGGTACAAACCTGTAGTCATGACGCTCGGAAGGCTGGAGGATTATAACTTCCTGGCCAGCCTGGGTGACATGGTAGCTGAGGCCAGCCCGAGCTTAAACAAACAAATGAGAGGAAAGGACTTGGGGTGTAGCTCAGTGCAAGGGCTCTGGGTTAAATTTCCAGTACCTTCAGTACAAAAGGAGGGGGAGGAGGAGAAGGTGGAGGAGGAGGAGAAGGAAAGAAAATGGAGAGCAAAAATGGAAGGTATAGTACAATGATACACCTCCTAAACCACAACAGATTTTTGTTTTGTTTTGTTTTGTTTTTGTTTTCTGATGCTAGGGATGGAACCCAGGCCTCCTGCATGTGATATGAAGTCACCCTTGTGCTATACCCCAGCCCTTTTGTTGGTTTTTTTGTTTTGTTCTGTTTTATTTTGTTTTGTTTTGTGAGACAGGGTCTCGATAAGTAGTCCAGGCTGGCCTAGAACGCAGGGTAACCCTCCTCAACCTCCAGAGGGCCAGGATGAGAGGCATGTGCCTCTATCCCTGGCTGCCCTAACCTTATTTTAAAATGTTCTTTGAGGAGGGAGGGAAGAGGAAGGGGACATGAAAAAAAGAGATGTATAACATACCAATCCCAGGGCCGGGGATTTAGCTCAGTGGCATCAGCGCCTGCCAGGCAAGCATGAGGTCATGAGTTTGATCCCCAGTACCAAAAAACAACAAAAACAGAAAAAAAAAAACCATACCAATCCCTGTATAACCATTATGTACCTCAAAAATGTACTAAAAAATTTTTTTTCTTTATTGGTACCAGGGATCGAACTCACAACCATATGCTTGCAAGGCAGGTACTTATGTTGCTGAGCTAAATCATCGGCCCGAAAAATAATATTTTCTTTTGATACAGAATGTGGATGAGTTGCCGAGGTCAACCTGGAACTCATAATCTTCCTGCCTCAGCCTCCTAAATGCTAGGATTATAAATGTGTGCCACCACAACCTGCTACCATTGCTGACATCCTTTCCCAGTCTCACTGTATACTGGGAGTGTGCGGGCGTGCGCGTGCGCACACAGACCCGCTGCGCACCTCCTTCAGCCATTCTTTCAGGCGGGCTCTGACCCACACTCCTCTAGCCCCATTGTTCACAGATGCTGCCCTTAGGGCTGCGCATGTGTGGACGACACACTGTGAGGGCCTCTGAGCCGCTGCGTAGGCTTTGCCTCTGCTTTGCCTTCAGTAACAGGGGTGGAGACTGACACCTGTAAGACATTCACTTCAGCCAGGGGAAATGCCCTGGCAATGGGAACACAGCACAGGGACCGAGCACTTGCCTGAGATGCACGAGGGCTGGAGTTTCATCCCAGCACCACAAAAAAAAAAAGATAAATAAATACTTTTTTTTTTTTTTTTGTGGTACCAGAGATCAAACTCATGACCTCACGCTTGCCAGGCAGGTGCTTGTGCCACTGAGCTAAAACCCTGGCCTAAATTTTTTATTTTAAAGAGAATAAAACCAAGCAAAACAAAACAGTGCAAGTGATACATGGTTTCAAAACAAAGTAATAGGATATCAAAATGGCTATCTTCGGGGTCAGAGATTTAGCTCAGCAGCAT
The DNA here is from genome assembly GCA_004027455.1 of Hydrochoerus hydrochaeris. Lineage (NCBI taxonomy): Eukaryota > Metazoa > Chordata > Mammalia > Rodentia > Hydrochaeridae > Hydrochoerus > Hydrochoerus hydrochaeris. The sequence goes on along the minus strand of PVLA01007993.1, from coordinate 42,732 downwards.
AAGCACCTGCCTGGCAAGTGCAAGGTCATGAGTTCGATCCCTGGTGCAAAGAAAAAAGTGGCTACCATAATGCCTCTTGTTGTCTTCATAATAAAATCAAAACAGAGCAGAATAGAACTAATAAAAACAAAATAATAAATGCAATACAGGACTTCAAAACAAGATAATAGTAAATCCAAAATGGCTACCATAATATATCTTGTTATCTTTGAAATAGCTGCCCATGCCATCAGATATAATAAATTCAAACAAGCCATGCATGGTGGCTCACGCCTGTAATCACAGCACTCAGGAGGCTGAGGCAGGAGGATTGTTGTGAGTGCGAGACCAGCCTGGGCTACAAAGTGAGCTCAAGGCCAGCCTGAACTGCATAGTGAGACCCTGTCTCAAAAGAGACAAAAATAAATAAATAAATAAATAATTCAAACAAGACAAAACAGAATAAAACCCAACCCAGCAAAACAATGAAAACAATGCAGGACTTTAAAACAAGACAACAGGTAATTAACCTTGGCCACCACCTTCAGAAGGAGATCCCCATAGACGCTACACTGCATATTGTTATCCTCTGAATAGAAGATCAGACTACCGGCTTTAGACCTGCAAAGTCAGTGAAACACTAGACACTACAAGCATTAGGTTGTGTTTTACCTCAGTAGCCATCATTGCTGCCTGTGTTTCTCCAGATCAGCTGGTCACTCGCGGTTGTGGGTAAGGGGATGGCTCTTGTCTCCCAGACCTGCACACCAGAAGGGGCTGGCATCTGGCTGTTCTCATGACCTGTGAATCTTAAGTACATATAATTTTTTTAAGTACATATAATTTTTTTGTTAGATGGTAAATAAACACGGCATTTTTTTATATTAAAATTTGCTATCAAGTTTATTTCATTGTGTTTTTTTTTTTTGAGCTGTGTCACTATTGGCCTGGCCTTGAACTTGGTAGGCCAGGTTAGCCTCAAACTCACAGCATTCCTCCTGCCTCAGCCTCCCAAGTACTGGGATTACAGATGTGCACTACTACACTCAGCTTCAAATTTTAAAAATAAAGCTTTTTTCATATTAAGGAAAAGAAAAGAAAAGATAGATACCAACATACTTGTGTTTCGGCTACCTTTGTCTCTGTTTTGTTTTGTTTTATTTTGAGACAAGGTGCGGTTATGAAATTCAGGCTGGCCTTAAACTCACAGTAATAATCCTACTGCCTCAGCTTCCGAGTGCTGGGATTCCAAGGCCTGTACCACCAAGCCTGGCTTCCTTTTACCTTTTTGTGCAGGATGTTCACCACTTTTGACAGGAATTGGTCCTCCTCACTGAGACAGTATAACCGCGTAGCTCAGGCTGGCTTCAAACTCGTGACCTTTCTGCCTCAGCCTCAGAGCGCTGAGATTACAAACAAGCACCACCATGCTGGGCACTGAACCCAGGTCTCCCAGAGGTTCTGCAAGCACTGTGCCTCTGAGTCTTGTCACCCACCTTCCCTGTTTTGTTTCTCTTTTTTATTTTAATTTTTTTTGGGGGGGGATCGAACTCACAATTTCACACATGTCAGGCAAGTGCTTATGCCACTGAGCTAAATCTCTGGCTGTTTCTCTTTTTTAAAAACAGGATCTAAATTCAGCCCCCGCCCCCGCCCCCATGCTGGGGGCTGGGGATTTAGCCCAGTGGCATAAGCGCCTACCTTGCAAACACTAGGTCATGAGTTCGATCCCCTGGCACCAAAAAACAAACAAAAAAACAAAAAATTAAATAGTAAAAATTGTTTAAAAATGGGCTGGGGATTTAGCTCAGTGGCTTATGCACCTGCCTGGCAAGTGCAAGGTTGTGAGTTCAATGCCTGGTACAAAAAAAAAAAAGCGAGAGAAAATAAATAAATAAATTGCCCAGGCTGGGCTCAAATTTGTGACCCTCATGCTTCAGTCTTCAGAGCAGTGGCTAGGATCACAGGACCTGGCCCCAGCTGAGGGCAAGTTCTCTTCCAAGCCTTTTTGTGATCACCTGCTCTCCTCCCTCGGGAATGTGTCCTAGGGTGCATGTGCTCATCCCTGAGACGGTGAAAGGGGAGCTCAGATGGACCTGCAGTGCTCCTAAGTGACCGGAAGTGACAGGCACCCCTGTCCCCACGTACCGGAGTGACAGCCCTATGAATCCTCAGCAGACTTCAGTTTCTCATCTTCTGTATTTCCACATTTTGGTGGTTGAACAGTGGTATTTCCATTGTTGTAATTATGCATAATGTTTCACAAGACTTCATTTGCTTATGAAACTTTGACTAGCCCCTTGTGAATTAAATGACTTTTGTCAATTTAAAAAATTACATAGTCTGTTTTTTACTTCTTGACTTGTGATAGAGTTTTTAAAATTTGTATTTTTAAAAACTTGAGTGTGGTAGTGCACCTCTATAACTCCAGCACTTGGGAGGCTGAGGCAGGAGGATCCTTGCAAGTTCAAAACCAGCACTACAAAATGAGCTCAAGTCCTGCCTGAATTGTATAGTGAGACCCTGTCTCAAAAAAGACCAAAAAAATTTTTGCTTAATTTCCTTTTATTTACTTATTTTGTCTTTTTGACAGGGATGCACCACTACACCTGGGTTTTTTTTGTGTGTGTGTGTTTTGTTTTGTTTTTTGGTCTTTTTGAGACAAATTTTCCCTGTGTTTTTCAGAATGGCCTTTAATTTACTTTTTGGCTCAGGTTGGCCTCAAACTTGCAACAATCCTCCTGCTTCAGCCTACCGAGAGTTGGGATTCCAGGCGTGCCTTTGAACGCACAGCCTGTATTTTCCTCTTTAATCAATACAAAAGTGTTAAAAGCAAATGAATGCCAAGTGATGTTTTAATTCATTCATATTTTTGTATAATGCTTGAATCAGATTAGATGTGTTAGTAGCAGTCAAACTCTTATCATTTCCTCACAGTGCAGACGTCTTTCTTCAGGTTTTTGAAACGTGCAGCCATCTGGAGTCACCCTACTGTGCGAGGAGTGCCTGAGCCGCCCCTCCTCCTGGCTGACTGGAATTTAGGACCATGACCACCCTTTCCCAAACCTCCCCCACCACTCTCCTTAACCTCTGGTAGCTTTCGTTTTACTTTTAACTTCTACGAGATTAGCATTTTTATAAAAACGTGGAACACTTCATGAATTTCAAATTGTCCTTGAGCAAAGGCCCTGCTAATCTTCCCTAAATACTGCCAAAGTGAGTATTTTGGTGGAATTTTTTCCCCGTAGTACTAGCAACCAAACTAGAGTCTTTTCAATTCAGTACAACTGTAGCACACTTTTAAAATATTTATTTATCTAGAGAGAGGGTCTCACAAAGTCACTAAGTTAAGACAAGTTCTCACTAAGTCATGCATGGTTTGAGGTCATAATTCTCCTGCCTCAGCCTCCAAGAGTGTTGGAATTACAGGTGTACACCACCACCCTAGCTCACTTTTTTAATAGCTTCCTTTGATGAACAGAAGTTCTTATTTTATTTTGTTTAGCTTCTATTTTTTGTCTTTTTAAGACAGGATCTCACTATGTATTTCAGGCTGGCCTTGGGCTCACTTTGTAGCCCAGGCTGGTCTCAAACTTGCAAGGATTCTTTTGCCTCAGCCTCCTGAGTGCTGGGATTACAGGAGTGTGCCACCACACCTAGCATAGAAGTTCTTATTTTATAAAAACCTGATATTGCAATAATTTTTGTTATGTTTAATACATTTGTATCTTAATTACTTTTCTTTTTGTTGAGACAAAATACCTGATGCTCAAAATTAGGGAAGGGAAGGTTTATTTCTTATAGTTTTGGAGAATTCAGTCCATAATCAGGCGGCTCTAAGGCAGGGTGGCATGGTAGGGCAGCCGTTTACGGCCACCACAAACAGAAAGCGCAAACTGAGTAAGAGGAAAGCCACGCCTTCTTCCTGCCCTTCCTGTATGTCAGCTCCACCCCTAGGTGGATACAGCGCTCACATCACCAATTCCAGACAACAAACCAATCACAAAAGCTAGATTCAGCCATGTCCATGATTGCGTGAGGCTGGGGTGGGGGGGGGCATCTGAACACAAACCATAACAATTTGTGTCTTCTTGGAAAACTAGTTAACTCATGGCTGTGACAATATTATTCTATGCGCTCTTTGAGTTTTGATCTCCACTGCATCTCATTAAATGATTAAATGACTGAGCATAGTCATCATATCGTGTTGATTCTCTCTCTCTCTTTCTTTTTCCAGCCTTGAGAATAAGGTCTAGCCCGTCTGATGCAAGGATTCTATGACTGAGTTACATCCCCGGCCCTAATTTTCTCTTTTATTTTGCTTATAAACTATCACTGTTACCTGTCTGGAGCAAAGAGAGTGCCATATAACAGTCTTATAGGTCAGTATTTACTATAAACTCACTGTAGTGCTTTTATTTATTATTTATTTATTTTTGAGACAGGTCTTGCTGTGTAGTCCAGGCTGATCTTGAACTAGGTATGTAGTTCAGGCTAGACTCAAATCCTGATAGCTCCTGCCTCAGCCTTCCGAGTGTTGAACACCTGGTTGCCTGTATTGCTTTTGTATCCACTCATTCATTTATGTGGTACCAAGGATTGAACCTAGAGATGCTCTACCACTGAGCTATGTATCCCCATCTCTTCATTTTTAAAATGTGGGACGGTGCTGGAATATACCTGTAACCACAGCACTCTAGGAGGCTGAAGTCAGAGGATCAGAAACTCTAGTCCAGTTTGGGCAATTTAGCAAGTCCCTGTATCAAAATTTAAAAATAAAAAGGGCCAGGGATGCAGCTCAGTACAAAGGCCCTGGGTTTAATCACTAGTTCCAGAAGAGAGGGAGAGACCGGTTCCTTCTTACTAGGGGTTGAACCCAGGGATACTCTAACATGAATTTCATCTACGGCCCTTTAAAAAAAGGTTTTGTTTTGTTTTAATTTTGAGACAGAAATTCTTTTGTTTTTGTTTTTGTCTTTTTGAGACAGGGTCTCGCTATGCAGTTCAGGCTGGCCTTGAGCTCACTTTGTAGCCCAGGCTGGTCTTGAACTCCAAATGATCCTCCTGCCTCAGCCTCCCGAGTGCTGGGATTACAGGCATGAGCCACCACACCCAGCTTTGAGGCAGAGTTTCAGTAAGCCCAGGCTAGGCTTGAATTTATGATCATCCTGCTGCAGCCTTCCATAATGCTGGGATTACAGGTGTGCTCCACAAACCCTAGCTCATGAAATGCTTTTACACACACACTTATAATCCTCGCTACATGGGAGGCTGAGGTAGGAAGATCAGTTGAGCCCAGGAGTTGTAGGACAGGGTAGGCAATATAGCAACCTGTCTCTTAATAAAAACGAAAATAAAAAAAAATAGTCTCATACCCAACTCTACCTTAAAGTAGCACCTGCCTTACGGTGGGCCAGGAAGGACAATTGCTATGCGACACAGGGTTTAGACACTGACAGGAGGAGTGGGGGCTGCGTGTATGTCACTTGGCATCAGCTGGAGACAGGCAACCCTGTAAACCAGACATCCACCTCTGCCTAAGCAGCTCCCCTGCTCCCTGGAAAAGCACTTCCTCCCATCTCCTGCCCTAGATCCTCAAAACAAAAGGCACCCGGTTGGAATGCTAATTTTTTGGTGAGAGAGGCTCCATTTTGGAGTGCAGAAAAGACTTGAGTGAAGGAAGTGCTTAGGTAAGAGAAAAGACAAATTAACTTGTCAAGTCCTCCTTCTTCGCGTGAATGTGAAAGATTCTTGCATAACGAGGTATTGTTTCCTTGAGAGCCAAGCCGCCTTTTCCTGCTTCTCTTTTGTTCCAATTCACGGTTCTGAAGTTCCTCATAAATCAGCAGTGTTCACTGATGCTGCAGAGCGGCTGAGGAACATTTTGTAATATTAATGTTTTACTCTTACCCTCGTATACATAGAGATTTAAGTATTATATGTGGGAAGCAAAGCCTAGAATATCACTGGGAAAAGATCCACACTGACTGCAGGGACTAAGCCTTTTTTTTTTGGTTTGTTTTCTTCCTCCCACTGAGCTACGGTGTCAGCTCTTTTTGTTTTAGTTTGAGATGGGGTCTTACTAAATTGTTCAGGCTGGGCTGCAGTTTTTGATCTGCTAGCCTCAGGTTTTTCCAAGTAGCTGAGATTTCAGGCATGTGCCACCATGTCTGGCATAAACAGTTATGTAAAACTGTTTAACAAGACCATAAAACTTTCCAAAATGCTAATAAGATGTTCAGCTTTATTTAAATATCTCTGACTAAAAATTTGACTGTGATCCACTACCATTTAATTTTGCCATTTACTTTTGATAGATCATGTTAAAAAAACATTTTTTTTTTTGAGACAGGTTTTCACTTCGCAATTTGAACTTGTTTATGTAGCCCAAACTGGCCTCAAACTTGTGGCAATCCTGCCTTAACCTCGAGTGCTGGGATTACAGGCATGTGCCTCCAAGCCTGGCTCAATATTTTTTTTTTTCTTTTTTTCCGTACCGGGGATGGAACTCATGAGCTTGCACTTGCCAAGCAAGCATGAATGCCACCGAGCTAAATCCCTGGCCCTGATTTTGTTTTCTTGAGACAAACTCTTTATGTAGTTCAGGCAACCTTGAACTCATTATGTGGCACAGGCTGGCCCCCAACTTGAGGGGGTCGTTCTGCCTCAGCCTCCTGGGTGCTGTGATTATATATGTAGGCCACCATGCCCAGCTCATTTTGGATTATTTTAATATGATAACTTTTTTTTTTTTCTTTTTTGGTACTGGGGATTGAACTCACGACCTAGTACTTGCCAGGCAGGTGCTTATGCCACTGAGCTAAATCCCCAGCCCTATGATAACATTTTTAAAAACCATATGAAGAGCTTCTCATGGTACGTGCCTATAATCCCAGTACTTCAGTAGTTGAGGAAGGAGGATGGTGAGTTCCAGGCAAGCCAGGGCTGTATAGTAAGACCCTGTCTCAGAAAACCAAGAAACCAAACAAAATAGCATTTCAACCATGTACATGAATTACTTTGAATTAAGAAGGCCAAAAAAAAAAGGATAGAAAAGAATATTCATTTTTAAAGGAAATGAAGCAGGAACGATGGTGTAGGCCTGTAGTCCAGCTACTCAGGAAGCTGACCCTGTCTCAAAAAGACAAAAAAAAAAGAAGTCTGCATATATTAGGTATTTGGAAAATACTACTAAGGATCCCCTTCACATGTGTGTGCACGTGTGTGTGTGTGTGTGTGTGTGTGTGTGTGTGTGTGTGTTACTGGGGGATGGAACTCAGGAAGTGCTGAGTGCTGAGGTACTTTTCAAGGACTATTTATTTATTTATCTTGCACTTCTAGGAGTGGACTCCAGGATTTAGCACTGAGCTATATACCAAGTCTTTTTTATTTTTTACTTTCTCTTTTTGAGACAGGGTCTTGCTACGCAGTTCAGCCTGGCCTTGAGCTCACTTTGTAGCCCAGGCTGGTCTCGAACTCACAACGATCCTCCTGCTTCAGTCTCCCAAGTGCTGGGATTACAGGCATGAGCCACCACACCTGGTTTATTTTTTACTTGAGATAAAATTTTGTTGGGTTTGAATTTGTGATCTTTCTGCCTCAGCCTCCCCCAAGTGTTATTTGTTATTTTTCAGTGGATCTCACTAAATTTCTCAGCTAATTTTTGTTTGTCTCAAGAAAACAAAATCAGGGCCAGGGATTTAGCTCGGTGGCATTCATGCTTGCTTGGCAAGTGCAGAAGGACCCCCTCAATTTTTCCAACTCAATATCCACCCCTCCCACCTCAGCCTCCTGAGTTCTAGGGTTACAGGTACATACCACACACCCAGCCTGGGATCCCCCTTAGAGTATTCTGGTACAATGGAGAAGCAAAAGTATGAAACAAACAGGTTTATTGAGTTGAGGACGTGGAAAATGATTGAGTGGTTTGTACCCAAGCTAGAGCATCACAGAATATGAAAGAGAGGAGGCAGGTAGATAAGAGTTTAATAAGCGGGAGGGCACGGAGGGAGTCACCACAGAGAAGGCGGTGGCAGCCCCCTGCAGACAAAGGGCAGGTTCTGCCTGATCTAGGCTCTGATGGGGGAAGGGCTCGGGAGACTGATGTGAGCTGATTTATTTTGTGGGAATGCAGGGGATTGGGTAAACCTTTGAGTTCTGGCAGACTTTTGGGAGGGAGAAGCCATAGGGGCTTCTGGGAAGAAGGAAGTGTGCATTATCATGGCACAGCTTTGAACCACTGCTGTGATGATTGTGCTGTCTCTCAGGTGGGTGGACCTAACATTCCCATCTCTTTGGTGTTAGGGGCGCTGTGGAGTCTCTCTGGCTGCTTCCTGCTGAGGGGGGGGGGCATCACTGGGGCCTAAGGTAGAAGAGAATGGGATTGAAGGATCCATTTTGTTTGAGTTTGTGAGGTAGTGATGTCACTCAGTAGTAGGATTTGTTTGGTAATGAACGCCTGTATTCTGGCTTGGATAAATCACAAGAGGAGCCTAAAGGCACAGGGAGCAACAAGCAAAAAAATCACTCTGGTAGTTAGGGGACCCATAATGGGCATCAGAGTGGGAGCCCAGGATCCTAGGGAATTCCACCATAAAGACCAAGGGGTGGCTTCTAGAAAATATTCTCTCTCGTATATCAGCTGCTAATTTTTGAGTTTTTGACTATTTTCTGATCTTTGACTATACCTGATGGTTGACAAAGTAGCAGCATTCTTCTCCCAACATGGCATAGTATCCCCCTTTTTCTGCTGTGAGAATAGTGCATGTCCTTCCTTGTTGGAGAACTACTGTGGCCAGTGAGTTTATTTGACCTTGGCGTGAATTAACATTTTGGGATCCTGATTGTATCACTGTTTTTAAGTCATGTGATATTTGATAGTAGTATGTGAGGCTGGTTTTTTTTTTTTTTCAATAAAGGTCCTTTATTGTCTTATTAAAATATCAGATTGGTTTTACAATCCAGAAGCTTGTTTCTGTCACTGGAAAACTCTGGGATCTTATTCATCTGGCTGCTGAACTGTTCCCTTTTCAGAAACATAGATACCATCCAGAAATTTTCTGATATCCTTGTTTTTGACTGTGGTGGCTTGCTGAATCAAAGCAGCTGAATTTGAAACAAGTTCAATGCCATTTCCTTCAAGGATTAGTTCATCCTTCTGGGCTTGAGATACTGAGCAAGCAACACCTGCCGTCATATGAACCCAGCGAATGAATTTTTCACCCAAGAAATTCCGGATTTCAACAAGAGACTCATTCTCCTGAATAACAACGTTGATGGGGAAGTGAGCATACACAGACCTCATCTTGTGATAGAAGCCCAGCGCAACACCCTTGATCATGTTCTGTACATGACTACAGATCGTGCGAATGGTAGCCAGTTCTTTTCTGTTTCCCCACCATTTGTCAACCCGGAGCCTCTTCTTTTTCTTTCCAAGAAGACTGAGCTCTACATTGATGTGGTTGAAGCCCCTCTGCAGGGTTCCTCTGGGGTTCTTCGCAATAACTGTGTGTTCCTTCAGAGAGATATCGACATTTTCTGGGATGTTGACGGTCTGATTGCTGAGAATGGTCTTCATTCTTGTGGGAGACGCTGCAAAAAGAGGAGGCTGCTTTTTTAATCTCCTTGCTCCCAGACCGATGACAGAAAATGTACTTATCAGTTATAGTAGGTGCTATGGCCACTCTACATGTGACAGTGTGATGAGGTAGGCCTTGTAGATGTTGGTGTAGAATTTGTGAATGAGTGTGTAAAGTGACCCGTGGTATTATTATAGCCGCTGTGGGAAGATATGTATTGGCCCTATGTCCACAGACAAAAATTACTCTGTTGAGGGACAGGTAGGTTGGTCTTTTTGTGTAGGGTTAGGTGAAGGAATAGATTGAGGCAGAGGAGGAACCCTATCATGTTGAGCAAGGCAACTGAGGAATGTAAACAGTAAGATTATTAATGTGCAGAGTATGATCACTGTAAGCCTTTGGAGAATGGTATATTTTTTGGAGTAGAGTGTTAGAGCACTTGTGAGGAAGAGAAGTGCAGAGCCATATATAGGCCAAAACCAGGTGGGGCAGCAAAGCATTAGCATTTGTGCTGTGTTAATCGGAGATGGGTGGGAGCTATTGGATGTGAGGTCCGTAAAGTCCCTTCAGTGTGTTTGGGTTCGAGATTACCGGGTAGCAGATGACATCTCTTCATCTGGGTGATGTGAAACCAGCATGGGAATCTCTCTACCTTTACTGCAGTTGGTGTCCCAAGGTGTACCAGGTGAGGTACATTTTACTTAGGTTAAAGAGCTGAAGTTGAACCTGTGGGCTTAGAAATTTTAATATAGATTAAGTCTCCTGGAGATAAAGGAGGATCTGGTGTGTGCTCCTCGGAGGGTTGAGGGAGGCAAAGATCTACATATTGTTGAAGAAAGTGTTAGAGGAACTAGAGAACCAGAATGTAGTCAGTTAAGGGAGGAAGATTAGAAGGTGAAGGCAAGTTTTGCAAGACAAATGGTCTACTGTACATAAGCTGAAAGGGGCTTAGCTGAGTAGGTGACCTGGGGAGAGCTCAGAGTTTTGTAGGGGCTAGAGGTAGGAGTAGAGAGGAGAATCATGTATATGTGGGAAGGAAGTATGAGTTAATTGGAGGACACCTGTGCAGTCATGTAGATGACTTATATCTGTTGTAGGAGTGGGCAATAGGGTGGGGGGGTTGACGGTGTTGCTGGTTGAGATTGTGACAATGGGGTCTTGTATTTTTTTTTTTTGTACCGGGAATCGAACTCATGACCTCGCACTTGCAAGGCAGGTGCTTATGCGACTGAGCTAAATATTCGGCCCAATGGGGTCTTGTATTACAGTTAGATGTACTTGTAGCTGTGACAGGATCATTAGAGCTGAGAGTGTCTTGTGAGAAATTAGATTGACTAGACAGTGTGGTGAGTAGGCTGTGATTGTCTGTCCTAAAGTGAACTTTTTGGCTTTCTGTGTCAGAATGACTGTTGTTGCTAGTGCCTGAAGGCAGGGAGGCCATCCTCTAACTGTAGTGTCTAGCTGTTTTGGGAGGTATGCTACAGCCTGGAATGAAGTCTTTTACTGTCTCTCAATACTCCCATTGCATTATCTTTGTCTGCTGTAGTGTATAGAATAGAGGGTATAGTAGGATTAGGAAGTATAAGTGCAGGGGCTCTAAGGAGGGCCTCCTTAAGCTTTGTGAAGGGAGTGCCAATTGGCATAGTGGGATCTAATGGTACTTTTTTTTTTTTTGGTACCGGGGATCAAACTCACGACCTTGCACTTGTGAGGCAGGCACTTAGGCCGCTGAGCTAAATCCCCAGCGCATAAGTCAGCATTCTTCTTCTTCTTCTTTTTTTTTTGCAGTACCGGGGATTGAACTCACAATCTTGCATTTTCCAGGCATAGTGGGATCTAGAGGTTTTGAAAGAGGCTCTTTAGAGGTTTGGTACAGTGGCTGAGCTAAGGAAGCAAAGTTGGGGATCCAGAGGTGAAAAAAGTTTGATAGGCCTAAGAAGGATAATATTTGTTGTTTTGTGATTGGTGTCTGTAAGTCACAGGGGAGTCTTATGGTCAGAGGTTATGGACCGTGCGGTGAGTATAAGCATGAGGCCTAAGGATTTGACCTTTGGTGAGGCAATTTGAGCTTTGGAGCAAGAGACCCTGTATCTTCTACTACAGAGAAAGTTGAGTGAGGCATCTATGTGTTGTGCTGTTGTGGCATAGGAGGCAGAGCAGAGTAGAAGTCACCTATGGATTGAATGAGTGTACCAGGTTGTACATTTATAGTTACAAGATCACTGGCTAAGGCTTGGCTAAAGAAGTTAGGGCTGTCTCTGAATTCCTGGGGTAGCACTGTCTATGTTAGTTGAATGGCCTGCAAAGTATCTGAATCCATCCATGTAAATGTGAAAAGGTCTGGCATTGGATGTAAGGGTACAGTAAAAAGTGTATTTTTAAGTCTAATACAGGAAAGTGAGAGGCACGTGGAGGACTATGAGACAGCACAGTGTGAGGGTTTGGCACCACCGGGTGAATTGGGTTATTGTACTGATGATAGCTCTGGGATCTTGGATTAGGTGATAGGAGCTGTTGGATTTGAGGACACGGAGAATAGGGGTGTCATCAAGCAACTGAGTGACTTTTAGAAACCCACTCGTTAACAAGCGGCAGATAATAGGTTTGAATCCCTATTACCAAAAAGAGGTACAGGACACTTTGGGATAATAAGACGGCTGTGTGGAAGGAAAGGGTTTGGAATCTACAGGGAGCAGGTTTTGTCTGCGGAGGTCACGTATGTTGGCTGTCAATTCCCACAACGGAAACTGCAGACCGGGAACATCGGTCTTAAAACTCAGGAAGAATATCACGGGTGCCTCCATGTCGACAAGGAAAGAGAAGGTTTTACCTGAGATGTCCAGCGAGATGCAGGGCTCTGAGAGAGACAACTGGGTGAGACTGTGGCCCCGAGCCCCATCAATCCTCTTCAGCGGCGATGCAGAGCAGGTCAGCAGGTGACAAGTCCCAGGCAGCAGTGTCCCATCCTGTGAGGGTGGGAAAGTGATGACTTACCCGCTCTCTGGGGACAGGGCAGTCGCACTTCCAGTGGCCCTGTTGGTTGCAGATGGGATAAGTTCACAGTCGTGGCCCCAGGTCAGGGCAGGCTCGTGTCCAGTGTTGTTTTTCTGCTGTACTTGAAGCATGCTGGTGGGGGGTGGCTCGGGTTTTTAGATTTTTTCTCCAGTCTGTGTTTTATCTCGAGCCCAGAGCGCCGCTCACTGTAGCTGTAGCTGCTGTGGCCATAAACTGGCCTTAGCGTTTTAGCCTGGAATGTAACCTTTTTAAGGTCATTGTCTATCACTGAAGACATGGAAAGCCTCTCTTTAGGGGATTGAGGACCAAGATCTGATGTTTTGAATTTAGTCTGAATGTTTGGTACTGCTTGGGAAATGAAATGAGAGTTTAGGAGGACCGCAGGGTCAAGTATGATGGGCAGGGGAGAGAGAGGAGGGGCAGAGTAGGATAAACAGAGGAGGAGCTCACAGGGGTGTGGTCTTCTGAGAGTAACTTTGAGATGAGGAGGAGGAAGAAGTGGGGGAGAGGGAGGAGGGGGCCTCCGCGTGAGCTCTGGCTATAGGGGGTGGAGGTATTTCATCTATTGGGTCTGAGAAACAAGAAAGAAGAGAGTCACTGGTGGCAAGCTGATAGAGGAGGAGGACCTGTGACCATAAGTCAAAAGAATTTGGGAGGCCTTGCAGGTTTGGAATAGGTCAGGGTGTGCCCACAGCTGGACATGAGGTATCTACCCCTGCTTGCCTTTTCAGTAGTAAAAATTACATAAATCTCTGAATGTTAGCCTTTTGGCCTGAGAGTTTGTTTTAGCCCCAGTGTATCTAAGTGCAGCCCAGAGGAGTGGTTTTGCTGGATAATGATTGATTATCACCCATGTGTTACAATTAGGAAGGTGAGGGTGGTCAATCAGCAGAGAATCATCACCCTCCAGTGAGGCATGGCCAATAGTAGGCCAGTAGTCCTAGCAATGACCTGTCTGGTCGTCACCAGAGAAGCATGTGGGGTTCCGAAGGACGTAGAGGTCCCCAGATGGACTTAGAGTGGTAGGGGGACGTCCTGACATGGCCATGATTTCAGACAGGCATCCCAAGTAGAGCAGAGGGGAGGCTCACCTTGGACCTGACGAGATGAAAGGTGTTGGATGTTGGCTAGAAAGGGCAGGGCTGAGAAGTCCCTAGTCCCAGAATAAGAGAGAGAGAGAGATAGAGAGAGAAGGAGAGGAGCAGAGAGGAAAGGTTTGTAGGCTGGAGGGGGGCTCAGACTGGGGGACAGACCCCCCCAGGAGCCACACAGTCTCCAACCGCTGGAGTCAATAGCACCAACTGATTGCCTGATTTGTCCTCAATCTAGCACAGAGCAAGTCCCCACAGAGAAGGCTGTGGTGTCTCTCTGCAGACAAAAGCCAGGTTCTGCCTGATCTAGGCTCTGATGGGGGTAGGGCTCTGGAGACTGGTGTGAGCTGATTTGTTTTGTGGGAGTGCAGGGGATTGGGTAAACCTTTACATTCCTGAGCTCTGGCAGACTTTTGGGAGGGAGAAGTCACAGGGGCTTCTGGGAAGAAGGAGGTGTGCATTATCATGGCACAGCTTTGAACCACTGCTGTGATGGTTGTGCTGTCTCTCAGGTGCGCGGACCTAACAGAAAGGAGCACACAACCCATAGTGGCTGGGCTGTCTCCTTTGACGGGATATAAAGAGGCAAAGGGTTACATGACCTCTGATTGAAGTGGCACAGGGATCGGGCATTGATGACGAGTGAGGAATGGACTGGAACTCTCTGCGTGCAAACAGGAAGGGGAGTTGCAATTAGGGCTGAGGAAGAAGCGGGAAGTGGTAGGTGTTCCTGCTTTGGCTTCTGCCATGTTAGACCACCGCCATAACTGTACAGTCATGTATTCTAGGGCAAGAACCTTTCAGTCCCCTTCTGCCACCTCCATGTTCTCACTTTTGCTGTTTTGTTTGTTAGTTTGGTTTTTTGTTTTTAATTAGTTCATGTTTGCAGTACATAAAGATCACTTTCCTTGTGGGGAGTTGGCACATGTACCCAATACATCCCAGTCAATTCTCTTTACCTCCTTTTCCTCTCTCTTCCTCCCTACTCTTTCCAGGACTTGCTTTCATGAATGACATTGGGGATTATGCTTCCCTTTTGATGTAACTAAAGAGTTAAGGAGTACTGAGACCTTTTCTATCCATTGTTGCCTGGGTGTTAGGGCTTGTGTCTAGATGTCTCCCCAAAGCTTCCTGCAGTCAAAAAAAAAAAAAAATGCTTCTTGCAGTCATAGGTGGGATTTTTCAGAGGCTGCTGGATCTGTAGTGTGTGATGTCAGGATTAGGTCTGCAATGCCAGGATTAAAGATTGTGATTGCTAAATTAGTCCCCGGATTGTTTGGGCTTAGTCCTGGGTGTGGGTAATGGGAAGGCCCACCCTGGGTGCAGGAGGCACCACCGAAAGGGCACAAAATCTGGAAGGGTTAAAAGGGCGAGGCCGGCTGCCTGCAGTGAGCTGTCTCTCCTCTGCGATGCCCCTCTGCCATGCCACCCCTTTTTGCAGCCAGCTGACTATGTATTTAAACCTCTACAAACTTTGAGCTGGAATAAACGTTTCCTCCTTTAACCTTAGACATTGGGTATTTTATTTTAGCAATGAGAAAAGTAACTAAGACACTTGGCTTTACTTAGTTGTTACTTTTTTTTTTTTAATTACATCTGTGTTTTTTGTTTTTCACACAGGGTCTCACTATCCAGTTCAGGCTGGACTTGAGCTCACCTTGTAGCCCAGACTGGCCTCAAGCTTGAAACAATCCTCTTGCCTCAGCCTCCCGAGTGCTGGGATCACAGGTGTGAGCCACCACACCTGGCTTAATTACTTCTTTAATATCATTGATATTGAATTATTCAGAATTTTTATATCTTCTTGTTTCAGCTTTGGTAGTTTACAAGTATCTAGGAATCTACTTTTTTTTTATTACAGTACAGATTATTAAAGTAGTTACCAAAGATTTCAACTGAATTCAATGTGATTTTACATTTTTCATGTCTCATTGTATGAATTTTGGTTTTTCCTTCTTTTGATTTATATAAATTTATTTATTTATTTTGTCTTTTTGAGACAGGGTCTCCCTATGCTGTTCAGGCTGGCCTTGAACTCACTTTGTAGCCCAGGCTGGTCTCAAACTCATAATGATCCTGCTGCCTCAGGCTCCTGAGTGCTGGGATTATAGGTGTGAGCCACTGTGCCTGGCTATATATACATTTACTGTAAGACTAAATGTATGTCTTATATACAGTATATTGTTGGGTTTTCTCTCTTGACCCATTCTTCCTCTCCATCTTTTGATAGGGAATTGAGACCACTCACACTGAAAGTTATTACTGAAAGTTATCAACTTATTCCTGTCATTGTATTATTTTCCTATTATTTCCTTATTTTTCCTCCTTTTGCTTGTATAGTGCTGCCTCAGTTCATGAATACCTTTATTTGCAAACAATTTGGTTCACAAACAGAAGCATTTGGCAAACTTTTATTTTTGTTTGCAAACTCCATACCAGGTAACCGATATGATACTGGACATCTTTTCCACACAAACATAGATGTGACCATCTTTTCCAAAATCACAAAATAAAGTTCATGAACTGAGATACGACTGTGTGCTTGTTCCGCCAAGTGCTGTCATTTTTTGTGACTTATTGGTGCTGTTGGCTTCGTTGTCTTTTTCTGGGATTCCTTGAGAATTTTTTATAATGCCTGTTTGGTGGCCACGAATCTTTTGAGGTGTTCCTTGTTGTAGAAATATCTTATTTCTCTGTCAATTTGGAAGGAAAGTTTTGCAGGACACATTACGAGAGGTTGGAAGTTGTTATCTTTTAGGGTTTGAAGCACTTCAGCCAGGCTCTGCTGGCCTTTGAAGTTTATGTTGAGAAGTTTGCTGTAATTTCAGTGGACTTACGTTTACATATGCTTTATTGCTTTTCTCTAACAGTTGCAGGATTTTGTCCCTGTGACAGGCTTCTCTGCCACCATGAGTATAATATGGCGCTGAGAGGTTCTTTTTGGGTCATTGCTATGTGGGGATTTCTTTGCTTCTCTTACATGTATGTTTATTTCTTTCTCTATGTTTTCAATATAATTTACTTTTGTTTTTGTCTTTTGTCTTTTTGAGACAGGGTCTCCCTATGCAGTTCAGCCTGGCCTTGAGCTCACTTTGTAGCCCAGGCTGGTCACAAATTTGCAAGGATCCTCCTGTCTCAGCCTCCTGAGTGCTAGGATTAGAAGCGTGAGCCACCATCCCTGGCTTCAATATAATTGAAGTAACAATATAATTTCCATACTTCAAACATGTTTTTAATCTCCTTCCTTGCCAGTTGAGATATTTTATGGACTCTTTGCTAAACTGGTTGTTCATGTTTTGTGTCATTTAAGTTAGCTAATCTAGTTTTTTACTAGTGTCTTCTGAAAGTTCCTGAATCATTTTTGATTGCTATTGACATTAACTGTTCAGTCATGTCTTCTGTGGTCTCTGTGAGTAGGTTCTTTGATCTCTTTTCTAACTTCCAAGTAATTCAGGTATGTGACTTACATTATTTTCCCCTCAGTATCCCCTGGGTTGGCTTTGGGGGAGCTGGGAATTTTGGGTGGCATTTTGTTCCTTTGCTTTCATGTTTCTATTCTTTTTTGTTTTATTTTGTAGTGCGGTTTGTGTATACTTATCGCGTAACAACTTTTTTGCTGGTGTGAGACCACCTCAGTCACTTTTCAGGAATGTGCTTTGGGGACAACTGACTGTAGCCTTTTGCCTCAGGAACCAGACCCAACTCCCTTGTTCTCTCTCTTGGTTTTAATTTGACATTAGATTAAACAGCATTGTCCCTCCTCCTTCTTCTCTTGCTCTCCACCCTCCACCCTCCACACACAAACATACACATCCTGTGTGGAATCTTGCTGCTTTATAGAGATAGGCCTAAAATACCAGGACAGGAGTGGGGTGTGGTGACCACCGGCTCCCAGAAATGAAGGTGTGACCAAAGGGAATGTAAGGATCCCTAACTGTGTGACTTCCAGATTGGTTTGACAGCTTCCAGCAAAACCAAATAAAAGCCTCAGGATGTTAGCACCACTGAGCCCCTTCTCCTATCTTTAAACACCCTGGAATGTGGTCCACCTTCACCCAGGTGTCTCTGTTTCTGCCTGCCTCCTGCCTCCACCTTTTTTTTTTTTTTTTTTGTACCAGGGATTGAACTCACAACCTCACGTTTTCCAAGCAGGCACTTAGGCCATTGAACTAAACCCCCAGCCCCACTTCTACCCTTCTTATGAGACTGGGACAGAGTCTCCTAGGTAGCCCAGGCCACCCTCAAACTCGTAGTCTTCCGGTCTCAGCCTTCTGAGGGATGGGATTCCAAGCTTGTGCTGCCACCTAGAACCCAGTTTCTGAGGTGATTCATGAGAAGGTAAATGTTGTAACCCCCACCAATAACAAAACCAGAAGAGCTAACAGTTGTAGGCAACTTACTATGTGGTAGGTACTATCATAACCCCTTTTTGCAAAATAGCTACCAGTGCTTACCAGGGTGGGGAAAAATGTCCCCATTTTACAGAAGAGAACCTTGAGGTTCAGAGGAGTTAAGTGACTTGCACCAGAATCTCTCTTACTTTTAACTTTTTTTTTTTTGGTACCGGGGATTGAACTCACGACCTTGCACTCACCAGACAGGTGCTTAAGCCACTCAGCTAAACCTCCAGCCCTACTCCTAACATTTTAACATCAGCTGATCAACAGTCATACTCACAATTTATGGTGAGCAAAGGGCCTGAACATGGTTCTGATTCCATCTTCACAATCACCCCACTGGGGAGCCCTCAGCATTCTGTTTATAAAGAAACTTCAGCCCAGACTATACTAATATCGGGGTAGATGAAGGCACTGTGGGCCGGCTAGAAGGCAGGACATAACCTGTCAATTACAAAGACAACATCAGAGGCTAAACAACAGGATGTGACCTGTCAGGCACGCTCAGGTTCCACAGGCAGAGTAACTCTCCCCGGCCGGATGTGACAGTGTAAAAATAGGAGTGGCCATCTACAGCCTCCACCGCAGCTGCTGCTGCTGCTGCTGCTGCTGCGGGCTTTTGCTTCTGGTTTCTGCAGTGGCCTGTCCTGCTGGCAAGATGCATCTCTTCTTTTTCTCCTTTTCTTTTTTCTTTTTTGGTACCAGGGATCAAACTCACAACCCTGCGCTTGCCAGGCCAGCGCTTATGCTGCTGAGCTAAATCCCCAGCCTGTGTTCCTCTCCTGTTTTCACTCTTTCCTTTTCTTCCTTTACTTTATATAAAAATTACACTTACTAGCTCATCAGTTGTCTAGGACAGTTCTTTGAATAGGACAGAAAGAACCTGGAATCATCAGACCTTGTGCTGTCTGACAATGGTAATGGTTATAGGACAGCAGTGGGGAACCTATGACATGCGTGTTGTTTTTCTTTATGAGACAAAAGACACTATTGTGTGAGTTGCTTTTTCTAAACTAAAACCTCAGTATTCAGGTATAATTGTGGTATAGGTACTTTGTGATGAGCAGGTTTTGGTAATGTTTTGGGGACTCATCACTTTGTTTTTTGTTTTTTCTTTCTTTTTTGACACATAGTCTCATTATGTAGTTCAGGTTGGCCTTGAGCTCATTTTGTAGCCCAGGCTGGTCTTAAACTTGAAATAATCCTCCTGCCTCAGCCTCCCTACTGCTGGAAGGATCCAGCATGCCTGACTCTTATAGGGTCTGTCTTTCACCTGCTGGTTTGAGGTCTCAGGGCAGGTAGAGGGTCTCAGTCACCCTACTGAGAAATTTCTGTTCTGTGCACAGAAGGATATTCTTATTCCAGAGCCGTGTGGCTCGTATACCTGCTTGTGATAGTGGATGCATTATATTTGCACTGTTCGATGTGGTTGTAATTGTGTCTGTGATATGTGGTTGGAAGGACTGAAGAGCTGAAGTGTTTGTGTATTTAACTTTTAACTAGTGTAAGTTTTAATATGGGCCTAGAGTAGTGATGCATGCTTTTACGCTCAGCATTCTAGAAGACTGAGATGGGAGAATTCAGGTTAGAGTACAACCTGGGAAAATTAGCAAGCTTAGCCAGACCTTGAGGCAACATTTTAAAAAGACAAGGAAGCAGAATTTCTGATTTTAACAATAAAAATAAGACCTCTCCTAGAACAGATAGATACAATAATTTATCTTGTGAAAATAACATTTTATTTTTTTTTCTGGAGAATTTTTTGCTTCATTTTGTTTTGCTTATTAAATCTTCAACAGTCTATAATAATGTAGATTTGAATCAAATAAAGTTGTCAGTAACTTTTTTTTTGGTACTGGGGACCCAACTCATGACCTAACGTTTGCCAGGCAGGTGCTTAAGCCACTGAGCTAAATCCCCAGCCTGCCAATAACTTTTGATATATAAAAATACTTAATTGGCTTAACCCAATACTTTCAACCAAGACTGATGTACCCAGCAAAATTTTCATTCAAATTTAATGGAGAAACAAGATACTTCCATGACAAAGAACAACTAATGAAATTCACCTCCAGCAAACCAACCCTAGAAAGAGTATTGAAATACATACTAGACAGAGCTAAAAATGATCACAATCCCCAGAACAACAGAAGGAAACCATCAGATAGGACAAGCAATTAAATAAGGGGAAAAGCAGGAAGCAAACAACTGGAAAACAACATGGCAAAGTCGAGCCAGTACATATCAGTGATATCCATAAATGTAAATGGCCTCAATTCACCTATAAAAAGAAAGAGATTGACAGAATGGATCAAGAAACATGATCCCACAATATGCTGTATACTAGAAACACATCTGATCCAAAAGGAAACTCATCGATTAAAAATCAAAGGATAGAAAACAGTATTCCATGCAACAGGAACCCAGAAAAAAGCAGGGGCAACTATTCTATTTGCAGACAATGTGAACTTTAAACCTAAAATGATTAAAAGAGATAAAGAAGGTCACTACATATTCGTTAGTGGAAAAATTCAAGAGGAAAAACTAATAATTATATATGCACCAAACACAGGAGCACCCAACTATTTAAGACAGATACTAATGGACATGAAAAACCAAATACACAAGAACACAATTATAAAGGGGGACCTTAACAGCCTATTGTCACAAAGAGATCAACCAGACAAAAGTCAGCAAAGAAATAACAGAACTGAATCATAGCTGCGAACAATTGGACTTAGCAGATGTTTACAGAGTGTTCCACCCAACCACATCAGAATACATACTCTTCTCAGCTGCGCATGGGACATTCTCCAAAATAGATCATATATTATCCCATAAAACATTCTTTTTTTTTTTATTATTGGTACCAGGGATCGAACTCATGACCACACACTTGCAAGGCAAAACCATTCTTAAGTAAATGTAAAGGTAATGAAATTATCCCATGTGTAATATCTGACCATAGCACACTGAAATTGGAAATTAATGGCAAAAGAAATTGCAAAACCTGCATAAATACATGGAAATTAAATAACAACCTTTTGAACAACAAATGGGCTACAGATGAAATTAAAGAAGAAATAAAGCAATACCTACAATTCAATGAAACTATGGAAAAAACATACTGTAATCTGTGGGATGCAATGAAAGCAGTCTTAAGAGGGGAATATATAGCAATAAATTTTCATATCAAGAAAACAGAATGAGCACATATAAACAACCTAATGCTATATCTCAAGCTTCTAGAAAAGGAGAGCAAGCTAAACCCAAAGCTCATAGAGGAGAGGAAATTGTAAAAATTAGAGCAGAAATCAATACAATTGAAACTAAAAAAACAATACAAAGAATTAATGAATCAAAAAGCTGGTTTTTTGAGAGAATAAACAAAATTGACAAACCCCTAGCTAACCTTATCAAGAAAAAGAAAGACAAAACTCAAATTCATGCAATAAGAACTGAAGAGGGGGAAATTACTACAGATCCCATGGAAATTCAAAAGATCATGAATACCTACTTTGAAAATCTCTACTCACATAAAGTGGAAAACACAGAGGAAATGGACAGATGTCTAGAAACATATGAACTACCGAAGCTCAACCAAGAAGATATAGCAATTTTGAACAACCCAATATCAGCTATTGAAATTGAAAATGTAATTAAAAACTTACCAACAAAGAAAAGTCCAGGTCCTGATGGATTCACAGCTGAATTCTACAAGAAATTTAGAGAAGATTTGATGCCAATACTCCTTAAACTCTTCAATGAAATTGAGAAGAAAGCAATCCTCCCTAAATCATTCCTGGAGGCAAGTATTACTCTGATACAAAAATCAGAGGAAGACCCAACCAACAAGGAGAACTATAGGCCAATCTCACTAATGAACAGTGATGCAAAGATTCTCAATAAAATACTGGCAAATAGGCCAGGCATGGTGGCTTACTCCTGTAATCCCAGCACTCGGGAGGCTGAGGCAAAAAGATTGTTGTGAGTTCGAGACCAGCCTGGACATGGTCATCTCAATAGATGCAGAAAAAGCTTTTGATAAAGTCCAATGCATGTTCATGATAAAAACCCTTCAGAAATTTGGGAAATAGTGTCTACCTCAACCTTTATAAAGGCCATCTATGACAAACCAACAGCCAACATTATACTAAATGGACAAAAACTGAAAGCTTTCACTTTAAAATCAGGAACAAGACAAGGATGTCCACTCTCACCACTCCTTTTCAATATAGTTCTGGAAACACTAGCCAGGGCAATCAGACAAGAGAGAGAAATAAAAGGAATAGAGATAGGAAAGGAAGAAGTTAAATTATGACTATTGCAGATGACATGATACTCTACATAGAAGACCCAAAAAACTCCACTAAAAGACTGCTACAGGTAATAAACAAGTTCAGCAGTGTAGCTGGATACAAAGTCAGTGCTCAAAAATCAATAGCATTCCTGTACACAAACCAAAAACTCACCAAGAGAGAAATTATGGAAATATCACCCATTACAATAACACCTAAAAAAAAGAAATACTTAGGAATCAACCTAACCAAAAAATGTAAAAGACCTATATGCTAAAAATTATACTACACTGGAAAAGGAGATTGAAGAAGGTATTAGGAAATGGAAGGATATTCCTTGCTCTTGACTAAGAAGAACCAACATTGTGAAAATGGCCATACAGGCTAGGGATTTAGCTCAGTGGCATAAAATCTTGCCTTGCAAGTGCATGGTCATGAGTTCAATCTCTGGTACCAATAAAAAAAAAAAAAAGGGAAAATGGCCATACTCCCAAAACTGTTATGCAGGTTTAACACAATCCCAATCAAAATACCATTGACATACCTCACAGATCTAGAGAAAACACTCCTAAAATTCATTTGGAAACAGAAGAAACCTAGAATAGCAAAGGCAATTCTGGGCAACAAAAGCAGTGCAGAAGGCATCTCAATTCCTGACTTGAAACAGTACTATAAAGCCACAGTAATAAAATCAGTATGGTACTGGCAAAGAAATAGACCTGAGGATCAGATTAGAAGATGCAAGCACAACTACAAAGACACTCAGCCACCTGATACTTGACAAAAGGACTAAACATGTTCACTGGAAGAAGGATAGTCTCTTTAATAAATGGTGTTGGAAAAATTGGCTCTCCACATGCCGAAGACTGAAACTAGATCCATGCCTATCACCATGCACAAAACTAAAGTCTAAATAGATCAGGAATCTAAATATCAAAACAGAAACACTGAGTCTACTGGAAGACAAGGTAGGTAGAAATCTTGGAGACATAGGGGTAGGCAGAGAATTCATGAACAAAACACAAACTGTATGGGAAACACTTCAAAGAATCAATAATTGGGATCTCATATTATTTAAAAGTTTCTGCACTTCAAAGGAAATCACCAAGAGACTGAAAAGAAAACCCACAGAGTGGGAAAGAATTTTAGCCAGCAACCCCTCAGAAAAAGGACTTATATCCAGAACATATAAAGTACTGAAAAACATCAAGCCCCCCAAATTCAAAGACCCTCTCCAAAAATGGGCATCTGAGATGAACACACAGTTCTCAGAGGAAAATATACAAAAAGCAAATAAATACATGAAGAAATGTTCACCATGGCCAGGCTTTATGGCTCACACCTGTAATCCCAGCACTTGGGAGGTTGAGGCAGGAGGATCTTTGCAAGTTTGAGACCAGCCTGGGCTACAAAGTAAGCTTAAGTCCAGCGTGAACTGCATAGCAACACCCTGTCTCAAAAAGACAAAAAAAAAAAAAAAAGAAATGTTCACCATCACTGGTCATTCAAGAAATGCAAGTTAAAACAACATTGAGATTCTACCTCACTCTTGAAAGAATAGCTGCCATCAAGAAATCAACTGATAACAAATGTTGTCGAGGCTGTGGGGAAAAAGGAACACCGCTCCACTGTTGGTGGCATGTAGACACTGCTCCACTGCTGCTGAGCAATGATTCTGGAAGTGTGTCATTTTCATTACATTGATTCTTGCTCCCAGTATCCCTAAGAACAAGGGCTGGCTTTCCATTTCCTGACATCCTCCTTAGTCTCCTATTGCATTTACCCTTCGGTGTTGCTGTGAGAGGATGGGATGTGTAATGTAGGGAGAAACAGCTACTGACTTCTGACCCACAGGAAAGGGGATCCTTTGTTTCAGGTGTCCTGGTCATTGAGCCATGGACAGGTCAAGCAGGCGGTGTACACGGCACAGATACTGCAGCTCCACGAGGGACCAGGGGTTATTAGCAAGCAGTGTAAAGCCTATCAATTGTTTCCTTTTGGAGTTTTCCATTTAGTATTTTTAGACCACGGTTGGCTGTGGGAAGCAAAACTGGGGAGCTACTGTTTTCTTTCACTCTCTTGGCTTCAGTATTGGCCAGTATATTCAGGCTATGAACTGAAGATGAGGGGAAGCATCAGGTTCTTTTCTGGTTCCAGTGTTTTTAGACATGGTGTTGCTAAGTAGTTCTCACTGACCCAGGCTGGCCTCAGACTCATAGTAATCCTCCTGTCTCAGCCTCCCAAGTGCTGAGATTATAGGCATGCACCACCACACCTGCCACCTCTTCTGTTTCTTCTTCTTTTTTTTTTCTTTCCTACTAGAAATTGAACACAGGACCTCATGCATGCTAGGCAAACTCTCTACCAACTCCTTTTTTTCTTTTTGTTATTGGACACTGAGCTACATCCTTGGTGCTGTTTACTTATTTATAATTTTGAGACATGGTCTCACCAAGTCACCTTAGGTTCAATCCACAGTACTAAAACTAACTAAACAAATGTCACACAAATTGGGCCGGGGGTTAGCTCAGTGGCGTAAGTGCCTGTTTGGCAAACACAAAGTTGTGAGTTCAATCCCTGGTACCAACAAAACAAAACAAAAGAAAACAAAACAAAACAAAAACAAATATCACACAAATAAAGTGGACATGGTGACACACATCTATCAAAGCGGCTATTCGGAAGGCTGAGACAGGAGAATCACAAGTTTGAGCTCAGCATGGGCAACTTGGTGAGACCCTGTCTCAAAATGTAAAACTAGGGTAGGGGGTGCGGCGTGGCGGGTGGCTCATTTGGAAAACATTTACCCAGTCTGTGCAAGGCCCTGATTTCACCCTCAGCGTTGAAACAAAATCACACAAATAAATGATGAGAAATTAAAACAAAAGCCAAATCTAGAGGGTTGTGGGAACATTTGGCAAAAGGTAGAGAATTCTTCCTAGTAATCAGGAAATACCTTTCTTTTCTTTTCTTTTCTTTTCTTGAATTTCTGAGACAGGGTTTCACTGTGCAGTTCAAACTGGCCTTGAGCTCATTTTGTAGCCCAGGCTGGTTTTGAACTTGCTATGATCTTTTTGCCTCAGCCTCCCGAGTGCTGGGATTACAGGTGTATGCCACCTCTTTTTTTTTTTTTTTTTTGATACCAGGAATTGAACTCATGACCTTGTGCTTGCCAGCCAGGCACTTGTGGCACTGAGTTGGATCCCCAGCCCAGACCTTTCTCATGATGCTGAGGTTCAGCTTGCGGAAGTGAGAAATTAGGAACGGTAGAATTCACTGGCTGTTGGTAGCAGGAAAGGCTGTGGAACGGGAAGGAACAGCAGACCTGAGGCGGGCAGAACGTGGACACCTTTGAGGGATTTTGGAGAGTGGGAGAGTAGGGACCGAAGAGACTGAAGGGTCAGACTTGGGACCTGGAGCCTGCAGAACCTTGCTGATTGGATTGAGGCCTTTGACCTTTATCCCAAAGTCAGTAGAGAACTACTAACATGTTTTAATGAGAGGAACAGCAGCGCTAGAAAACAAACTTTAACAAAACAAAACAAAACAAAACAAAACAAAACAAAACAAAAACCCTGGCCTTTTCCAGGGCCCCATTGTTCCCTGTTCCTTCCTTCCTTCCTCTCGCGGCAGGCAGCAGGTGACTTTCCCGGAGTAGAGAGCAGCTGGCTGCAGAGGCAGCCCCAGGAGCAGAGGCTTGGTTGTGGCCCAGGGGATGAATGGAGCTCAGCCGGTGCTTTTCTCTAGCACCCTGTGTGTTCTCTCTCTGTGTTTCTGCCATGAACTAATACTGGGGTATTTATAAGAACTGTCAGCAAACCACCCACTCCATTTTCCCTGCCACGGGCCCAAAGAGTCTTAAACAGTAACACCCTGTACCAGAATCTCCATGATAACGAATGAGACTGCATCTAAAGGCAGGCCAGGTATAAGGCCCGTCCTCACAGGCTGCTGCCGCCTGCTGCCCTGACTTTCACGACCGCAGCCGTGGAGCATCTAAGAACCTTGAACAGATGGTTTAAACTGAACATGAGCAGCCTACTGGAGAGGCTGGCTTTTCATAATTTCTAGATTCACTGTCTTTCCATTGAGCTGTGTGCCTTTGATTGTCTGGTAGCTGGAAGGCTGATGAACAGAAATATTTGTCCCAGCTGAAGAAAGGCAAGAAGAGAATAAAAAGCTATTAGATTTGTGAATATATTTGAACTTCATATGTTTTAAGGACTGTTAAACCAGGTTGGGAGCAAGACGTGTGACTGATCTGATCGCCTTCTTCCAAAATGAATTTATTTTTGTCTTTGACCCTGGCATGACAGGAAAGTTACCTGTTTTGCTGGTCACACTCACCAGCTTGGCTCCCAGCTCTGCTACACTAGCAGGCTGTGTGGATTTGCCCTCAGAGGTGGTGTGCTTGTAGATAAATGGGCTTTTTAGTGCCCTGCTGTGAGGGTGGGCAGCTTAGAGAAGGCCTCAGCACATGGTGAGCACTGATACTGTCATCTTCCAAATGAAACCTTTGTGAGCCGCCTTCCCATGACTCTGAGCTCACCACATCAGGGCCCGTCCCATCCCTGAAGGTGCTCAACTATGTAAGATGATTAACTGAGGTAACCTCCTCTTAGAGGGATCTTTCTTTTGCCTTGGTAGCCTTCCTGGGTAGTCCAGTTTCTAATTTGCTACATTTACCTTGTCTATCTTTTAAAGTATAAATTAGGGAAAAATTACTTGCTACTCTTCCAGAAAGATATTTTCTTAGAATGTTTCTACTTACACCTACATATATACTTTTTTTTAGAAGGTAAGTTCTTGCTGTGTAGTCTAGGTTGGCCTGAACTTGCTATGTACCCAGGCTGGTTTTGAACTCAAGATCCTCCTGCATCAGCTTTTCAAAGGTTGGGATTATAGGCATGCACCACCCTGCCCAGCAATATCTGAGTGTGTGTGTCCTAAGGATTGGAACCACATACATGCTAGGCAAGTGCTCTACCAGCGAGCTACACCCTCAACCCTGTTTTGTTTTTAGGGCTGATGAACTTCCCGTTGTATGGCTAAATCATTGTTTATCTACTTGCCTATTATTGAAAGACACTTTCGGTGTTTCAAGTTTTGATTACTCCAAATAAAGCCGATTAAAACATTTATTTGCAGAGTTTTTGCATAAATATGTGTCTAACTCATGTGGGTAAATAGCTGAGGAGTATGATGACCAGATCATAAGCTAAAACTATGTTTAGCTTTGCAAGAAACCACCAGACTATCTTCTGAAGTGACCAGACCAGCTCCCCCTGTAGATGCTGCTCTAGTCTGCTTTCTTCATGAACTCTCTGTAAACTTCTTACTAAATAAATATGGCATCCCATTGTATTTTCATTCATATAGTAAACATATAACTTTTTTCTTTCTCCTTCTTGTCTTTTCTTTTTGAGACAGGAGCTTGTCATGTTGTCCAAGCTGAGCTTAAGTTTACAGTCTGTTGGCCGCCTCAGTGCTCAGATCACTTTATTTATTTATTTATTTTTGTGGTACTGGGGATCGAACCCACGACCTTGCGCTTGCCAAGCAGGCGCTTATGCCACTGAGCTAAATCCCTGGCCCAGATCACCTATTTTGGAGCACTATCAAAAAGGCTGTCTCATTCATTTAGGAATGAGATAAGAAAAAAGAGTTAGTGAAAGACACATCTCAAGATCTCAATCTCTTTGGCCTGGGAATGTGGCTCAGTGGTGGAGCTCTTGCTTTACATGCATAAGACCCTAGGTTTGATCCCCAACACCAAAGGAAAAAAATTAAAAAAAAAATAAAGTCAGTATAAGGAATAATGAGGAGCTGTGTGTATCAGTGCACACTTGTAGTCCAAGGCTTGTGGTCTTTAGAAGACTGAGCAGGAGGGTTGCAAGTTCAAGGCCACCTACAACATAGATCCTGCTTCAAAATAACATGAAAAAGGCTGGGATGTAGCTCACTGTATGCACAAGCATCTGGGTTAAGTATCTAGCCCAGAAAAACAAAAAAGGTGAAGACAAGATAGAAAAAAGGAATAGACACAAATAAATGTTTTAAATATATGTTAGATATAATAACAGTACCAACAGTACCGTGGAGGATACTTATCATCTATGAATGCCTCAGTCTTATTTTTCTCCCCTGGCCTCTGTGCAATATGAACATTCTCGGATTTTTAGTTTATCAATACTTTTTTTCAATTCTAGGGATCGAACCCAGGACTTTAACTGAACTATGTCTCCAAACCTCTTTTTTTAGTTTGATCCAGATCTCCTGATTATAGACAGATAAACTAGGTAAAGATATTCCCAGCAGTCAGACAGGGCTGGGCCCAGAAAGGAGTCAGTGCAGAAACACACATTACAGCTATGGGCCGAGGCACAGTCATGGAAGGCCAGGCCTAAAAGGGTGGAGAAGTGACGACTCCGGTTTCCCAGGAGGACGCAATAATGACTGATACTCTAAATAGGCATCAAGCACATGGGAGAGGGGCCAGGCCCATGACCCACCCATTCCAGGAAAGGTCCGTTCTTCCCACACAAGCAAGCTACGTGACCTGCTTCCCCATTAGATCAATGTCACCTAAGCAATGTGCTTGTTTTTATTTTTGTTTTTGAGATGGGTTTTACAATATGGTTCAGGCTGGCCTTGAGCTGACTTTGTATCCCAGGCTGGTCTTGAACTCGCAATCACTTTGCCTCACCCTCTCAGAGATAATAAACAACTTTATCAAGAATCTACTTACTAGATCTGGAACTTAGTGAGACCCTATCTAAAGACAAGGCCAAGTGTGGTGGTATACACTCGTAGCCCCAGCTACAGGGGAGGCTGAGGCAGGAGGATCACAAGTTCAAAGCCAGCCAGTGCAATTTAGTGAGACTCTGTTTCAAAAAATAAATAAAAATTGCTGGGCATGGTGGCACATGCTTATAATCCCAGCACTCTGGTGTCTGAGGCAGGAGGATCATTGTGCGTTCGAGACCAGTCTGGGCTACAAAGTCAGCTCAAGGCTAGTCTTAACTACACAGTGAGACCTTGTCTCAAAAAGACAAAAAGTAAGTGAATAAATAAATAAATAAATACGAATAAACAGGGGTAGGGGAGGGTGTATCTTAGTGGTAGTATTATAGGCAGTTTAGATGGAAATTAATTAGCAGACAGAGCTGTCCTGATTTAAGATTGTATTTTATTGGTACCACCCCTTTGCGAATTCCCATAGGCATAGATCATTATCTCACTGACATGGACCCTTCTCTCACCCAATAAAACTAAAACTAAAATGACTAAGACTACTGAGATCAAGACGAGGACAACCGATTGTTAAATTCCAGGTTCCCACCTCTCAAAGCATATAAGAAAGAAGTCCCCAGTTCCCAAATATGTGCCCCTCGTCCTCTGAGCACTCATGCCCCCTTCTTGAGTGTGTCCTATATCTTTGTTTCCATCTTTGATACAGGGGAACGAAGCTCCCAACCTATTAGATGTCTGGAGTTCGTGTTCTCTAAAATCTAAGAATGAATGTATCTTAGGGACATCGGAGGCTAAGAGCAGAATATATTTATTGAGAGAAAGAAAGCTTCTGTCTGACAGAGACAACAGTGGGTTGCCAAGGACTGTCTTTTCTAGGGACTTTTATAGAGTTTACCAGGAAGTGAGACGGGTCCAAGATGGGAACACTGGGAACTTGCAAGGCAGCAGGGCATGAGGTGGGACACAACTATGGTCGACTGATCAGATTAATTGTTCAGGTAAAACTGACCAAATCAGGGACAAATGGGGAAGCCAGTCATGTTCCAAGCGGGCATGCTTAGCAGCAGTGACTCCACTTGGAGAGTTGGGCTGGTGCCCTCTGGTTTGGTCAAGGTGATCCATACCTATTTAGACTACCAATTACCTAAAGTTTATACTTAGGGTGTGGTTGCATTTGTTTTGCCTTCTGTCTTGAGATCTGGTCCACAGTAAGAGGTATGTGTCTCCTCCAAGGTCATAGGACATCTGGTCCTCTGTGCCAGCTTCAATGGCCTAGCCCTGTCTGACTGCCTACAATATCTCTAACTCAATTGCCTGTAACACTCTAACCTTCCTTTTTTGATTTCAGGGAAAAAGAATCCAACAGATTGAGAGTTATATCTCTCCTATAGAGTGCTTTCCTGGCATGTAGGAAGCCCTGGGTAAAAACAAACAAAGGAACAAAAACAAAACAAAACAAACACAGTGTAAAACAAAACCAGAAAAGGCTGGTGATGGGCTTTGGGGAGAGGTCACTTCAGGGTGCTTGAAGAGGAAGCCCTGAGATGCCACCAGGTAGGAATGCGAAGGGCACACAGGAGGTGCAGGGATCTGCAATTCCATGGTGAAGTTATTGGAATTCTAGTGAGTAATAAAGACACCGAGACATATACACACTTATGGGGAGCCAAGGGGTCCTAAATCTACCAAGATGGTGTTCACCGGAACAAAGGCCTCACCGGACCCCAACCTGGGTTTGATTAATTCTCCACGAGGGGAGTGGCTCAGGGATGAGTGACAGTGAGGATGGTAGGAAATAGGTGACTGCCAGTGAGCTGGGCTAGTAGGAGGTCTGAGATCACCTCTGTGATAGCAGAGGGCAAGAAACGCAGAGAGTAATCTGCATAACACGACTGATGGCTGGGGGTTGAATCCTGTTTACCCTGGGAAGTCACAGCCTCTTCCTCGAGGCTCAGTCCCAGCCAACAGCACAGAGCAGGGGTTCTCCATCCTGCTCAGCTCAACCACTTATTTGGGGAGTCACTGGGCGGGGTGACACTGATGTTGCCTTGTTTCAAAGATTACTCATCAGCTTCTCAGCCAGTCCAATTTACATTGCTTAGAGCCGACTGAAGGAACGAAGAAACAGCCTAGTCAGCTCTGTACATATCAATACATGCAGATAGGCCAAGTTTAGCCAAAATGGAGACAGTTGCTCTTCCTTTCAAGGAGAGTCACCTGGGTGGTTCCCTACATTTCAGCATCCTGGAGTCAGGAGCCTGTGGCGGGAATGGAGACCAGCAGCTGAGCTAGAGGGATTTTGTGGAGACAGATTGGTTGCCTAGATCCTGAAAGGAAGATGGGGTAGTGTGGAGGGTGCCTGTGTCATCTGGGGTCCAATCAAAAGGCAGAACACTGTGAAATAGAGCATAAAACATTTATTGTTAAAACCAAACCACACACATGTTGGGGGAGTCACTGGGCAATTGAATATCTGGGAAGGAGAATTGGAGGCTCAGAGGGTCCTCAGTCAGTCACACTGAGAAGCCAGAAGAGCTCGGCTGCCAAAACAAGACCAGGAGGGAGCTACTGGGGAAGACGGTAGAAGTATTTGGCTCTGCTGGTTCACAGGCAAGTGTCTGCTGAGGACGGGGGCTGCTGTTGGCCAGCAAGGCCTGTGGTCTGGAGTGAAAACTGGAGGCAGGATAATGGGGACAAGGGCAGACTGAGCCATGACAGACACCTCTGCATCCGGGGGTAAACACATCCTGGGATGTGGGCTGATGGCAGCATTCAGATAGGATGTCCCCAAATCTCCTAGTTTCCTTCCTTGGCCAGCTTTAACTGGAACTGATACAGGGAAATGAAAC
Organism: Hydrochoerus hydrochaeris; assembly: GCA_004027455.1. Lineage (NCBI taxonomy): Eukaryota > Metazoa > Chordata > Mammalia > Rodentia > Hydrochaeridae > Hydrochoerus > Hydrochoerus hydrochaeris. The sequence goes on along the minus strand of PVLA01007993.1, from coordinate 10,772 downwards.
TCTCAACTTACTATGTCCAGAACGAGTTTGTGTTCTCTGAAATTGAAGAATGAATTTTAGGAACAAGGGAGGTTAAGGGTTGAATATAAGAAAGCTTTTGTCTGAAGAGAGACAGAAGGGGGTCCCGAGTGGGTTGCCAAGGACTCTGTCTTTTCTATGGGACTTTTATAGAGTAAAATCATGGGGCGAGACAGGTTCAAGGTGGGGGAAAGCGGGGAACTCACAAAGCAGTTGGGCATAAGGTGGGACATAACTATACTTAGCAAATAATATTAGTAGTTCAGATAAAACTGATTAAATTGGGAACAAATGGGGAAGCAAGTCACATAGATAGTGGGCATTCTTAGAGAACTGTGACTAGGGGGTTGGAATGGTGACTCCTGGCTTCCTCAGGGTTATAGGGAGCTTTTTAGCATATCAGTCCTGAGGATATGGGTGCATTTGTTTGATCCTTGTATTGAGGCCTGGCCTCCAGCAGGAGGTGTCTGTCTCCCCCAGGAGCTTCTGCACTGGCTCCATGGAGGACCCAGCCCTATCTGACTGCCTATATTTTTAACTAACTCAGCTGCCTGCAGCAGAACCACACAGGTAAAGGGACTCTGGGAAACACTTCCACACCTGACCACATTGGTGCCGGGAGACTATTCTGGAGGAAGGGCAGCAGGTTCCATTTTGAATGGGCTGATTTGGAGTTGACTGTGATACATTCCCACAAGGTATTTGGTACAATTGAGCCGTGCAGATTTCCTCAGTGTTCACCAAGCTGTGAGAGAGGAGTGTACAGCTATGCATCAAAGATCTAGGGACTAAAGATACTGACCAGGAATGAAAGGAGGGCCTTCAAAAATCAAATGATGGGCCAGGCATGGTGGCCCAGGCTCATCATCCCAGCTATGCAGGAGGCAGGAGGATAGTGAGTTTGAGCCCAGCCTGGGCAGTTTAGTGGGATAATGTCTAAAAGAAAAAAAGGTCTAGGATGTAGCTCAGTGGGAAAGTCCTGGGTTCAACCCTTGTTATCACAAAAACAAACACATAAATAAACAGCCCAACCAAGACTTAGAGCTCCGTGGCAGTAGGGTGGAGTGGGCTGCCACACCGGGCAGGTAGAAGGGAAGCCCCGGAGAGCTGGCCTGAGGTGTGCGGCACTTGGAGGAAAGGCAATTGATCTGACCAGTGAGAACACTTTCTGGGAGTCACTTTTTTTTTCCTTTAGCTTTTTGAGACAGGGTTTCACTGTAGTTCAGGCTGGCCCCGAACTCATGGTGATCCTCCTCTCAAGTGCTGGGAGTACAGGCTTGTGCCACCAAACCCAATTTGGAATCACTATTTTTAAGATGTCACAAATTAGTAGAAAAAAGATCAGTCTGCTGGAGGTCACTCTTTGTGTTTTGATCTTACATAGCCAGAAGATTGCTACTTTGGAATTTCCAAAGACAGGTTCCTGAGTAAGCTTGGTGACCCATTGTCTCACGGTTCTGAATCACAAAGCGAGTCACTGTCCCAGGTTCCAGGTGAGGCTGTGGGTTCCACACAGGAGGTGCCAACATCAAGCCAGGGGGCCCCTCACTGCCACCTCCACTTCTGCACCCCACCACCAGCAGTGTGAAGGAATGGACAAGAGGGTGAACAGAGAGGGCAGAAACGCTTGTTGCCAAAGGACCATGAATGTGGCTAGTGCTTTAAGGTATTTTAAAAATTTTTTTGTTTGAGGGGCTTAGAATGTAGCTCAGGGGCACATCACCTGCCTGGCAAGCCCACAGTTGTGAGTTTGTACCAGACCAAAAAAAAAAAAAAGTTTTTGTTGGGTAACAAATGTCAATGTTTTTTTTTTTTTTTTTTTGTATGGGGGACCAAACACATGACCTCGAGCTGGCCAGGCAGGTGCTTATGCTACAGAGAAAAAAACCCCGGTCCATCACATGTCTATTTCTTTCATTATTCTTCTGAGTTTTAGCATAGCACATTTATTTTCTGGTGAGCCATTTCATACGAAATTGATTTAAGCCACACAAAATGGAATGCAAATAATGATGTTCACATGAAATTGACAGATTTGAAACATACCCTCACGTGTCTATGATAAAGTATGATTTATCTGAGTATTTGTTTAGATGGATAGCTGAGTTTGTGAATATTTTACCTAATTTCCTCTGGACCCATAGAGGCTAATCACTAATTTATTATTAAGAACTGACTATGTGCTTTGGGGAAGTCACAGAATCAGAATATTCAGTTCTAGGCCTAACTGGTTTTTGTTTGTTTTGTTTTGTTTTGTTGAGACAGGGTCTTGCTATGTAGCGCAGGGTGACTTTGCATTTGCTAATGTGGCCCAGGCTGGCCTTGAACTAACAGTGATGCTCTTGCCTCAGCCTCGAGTGCTGGGAATACAGACATGTGCCACCATGCCTGGCTCTAGGCCTTTCTGAAATTGTGAAGAGCCAAAGTAAACTGCAAAGACAAGCTCCTGCTCCAGGAGATTTTCACTGTATCAGTTATTCCTGAGAAGCATCTTTCATCTTGTTTGCAGAGTGTTTTGGAAATCAAGAGAATGGGACAGGAATAAATCAACCTTTGATTCAGAGGAAGTTATTTCGCTTATACTTAAAAAAGAGAGACGTTTTCAAAAGAAACAGTCAAAGCCATCAGAACACAGTGCAAACCGTAATGAGCCCCAGGGCTTTCAACCAGGGATCACATTTCCCTGTTCCATATGCAAGCAGGAAATCAAAATCGCTGATGCTTTTCTCCACAAGAAGGAACACATGGCTCTGGCCACCTTGGGGCTAGAATGGCGGGATGGGGAGAAGCAGTCCTTCTCTAAGACTGTCATTCAGAGACAGGTTTTAATTGCTAACCTGTTGTCCTCCTTTATGCTCAATGAAAAAGTCCTGCACAGCATTAATAGTGCTTTTGAGCTCCTTTGGAAGAAACAAGTGCCAGCACCCTGCAAGTTTTCTGATAACAGAAGTAGGAGCTACACATATTCTCAAAAACTCCATCATCTATTAATTAAAGGAGTAGCCACCTGCCAATCTAGGAATTCTACAGGGAAAGCTGACACTAACAGTAAATTCACGATAATAAATAATTTTGGCAGCAAACCCAATGTGTGTTTTCTTGGTTTGTTTGATGGACATCGAGGTTGCTCCGCAGCAGACTTGGCGTCTACAGAACTCCCCATTTTGTTTCTCCACCAACTGTCCAGGTTTGATCCTTCTTACCAAATGACCCCAGAACAGAACCAAGTAATTGACTCCTTTTATAGCATCTTTAGAGAGGACTATACAGCAATAGAAGCCTTCTTCTCTCCTCCAAAGACAACCACAAGCGCAAACAGTTGTAATTACGAGGAAATACACAAGGCCTTTGCACAAGCGTTTTGGAGGATGGATAGACTTTTACGTCTTGGAAGGAAAGAAACCTCTAGGGTTCTATGGAGTGGCTGCTCTGTACTTACTTGTATGCTGGAAGGCAAAATTAAATATCCTTATGCCAATATGAATTGGAGAAAAATCAACAGCAGTAATAAACTGGCAGAGAACTTCCCCTCCCAGATGGTACCAAAAATAATTTCTGGAATACTGCATGTTGCAAACACTGGTATGTATATTCAATAGTAACATTTTGATTTCTAGCAGCAAAATTCCTCATGCTTCCAGAATTTAGTGACATATTATTTAACGACTTGTTGCATTGATTAAGAAACAACAGAAAACCACAGTTTAAATACAGATCGTAGGCATCAAACTAATTGTAATTATCTTTCAAAGAGGCTTAGACATAATTATACAAAACATTAAAGTTTAGTAAGGTACAGTGACGTATACCTATAATCCCCAGAACTCTACAGGCTGAAATAGGATCACAAGTTCACATTTTGGCTGGGTGTGGTGGCACATGCCTGTAATCCCAGCACTTCCAGACTGATGCAGGAGGATCCCTGAAAGTTCAAGGCCAGCCTGAACCACACAGCAAAACCCTGTCTCAAAAAACCAAAATCAAGGCTGGGGATTTAGCTCAGTGGCTTAAGTGTCTGTCTGGCAAGCGCAACATCGTGAATTCGATCCTGGGTACCAAAAAAACCCAAACCAAAACCAAATTCAAATCCTGCCTGGTCTAGAGTGAGATTCTAACTCAAACTAGAAAATAAAAAAGACTGGGGACTAGCTCAGTAGAAACAGATTCTAAGTTTGATCCCTATTAGCATAAAAACAAAACAAATCAACAATTTTCCAAATGAGGTTGCAATAGATTTATTGAAAGAAATGAGAAGCAAATTATACTATATATGCTTAGATCCAAATAAAATGAGAACTGCTTGGCAAACTTCCTTTCTTTAGGACAATAGAAAGTTGGTTATTCTTGATAGTAGCTGCTCAAACTGACAAATTATTCCACTAATAAATTTGTAATAAATTATAGTAGCATTGGTTTTATCTCAGAGAATAATGATTGTAGAAACTAATTTCTTTTTTTTCATTTCATCTGTGATCTACTGGTTGTTCAGGGGTGTGTTATTTAATTTTCATGTTTTTATGAAGTTCTTGTGGTTTCTTTTGCCATTGATTTCCAATTTCAGTGCACTATGGTCTGATAATACGTGTGGGATAATTTCAGTTCTTTTTCATTTACTTGAGCATTGAGAGAATATGGTTCATGCTCTAATGGTTTATGGATTCTCTTCTTCACAAAGCTGGTAGTATGCCTTTTCTTTTTTTTGTTTTCAGTACTGGAACTTGAACTCAGAGGTGCTCCTACCACTGAGTGATACCCCCAGCTCTTGTATTTTATTTTTAAAACAGGATCCTTGTTTTAAAGCCAAGTATGGTAGGATACACCTGTAATCCCAGCACTTGGGAGGCTGAAGCAGAAGGATTCAGGCCAGTCTGGGCTACACAGGCAGTTGAAGCCATCCTAAACAAGGCAGCAAGACCCTGTCTAAAAAAAAAAAAAAAAAAAAAGACAGGGACTTGTTTAGTTGCTCAGGCTGGGCTTGAACTTGTAATCCTGCTGCTGCAGCCTCCTCAGTAGCTGGGATGACTGGCCTGTACCGCTATTCACACCTGACTGTGTTTTTTGTTTTATTTTTATTTTTTTATTGGTACTGGGGTTTGAACTCAAGACTACATACTTGCAAGGCAGGTGCTTATGCTGCTGAGCTAAATCCCCAGCCCCTTATTTTAATTTTAAAGATAATATAATCCAACAAAACAAGATCAAAGCCAACTAAAACAACGCAGCAAAATTAGTACACAACTTAAAAGCAGGATACTAGGAAAACAACAATAGCTACCATAGTATATCTAGTTATCTTCACAATAGTTGTTCATTCCATCAGGTATAGCAAAATCAAACCAAAAACAAAACACAACAAAACCAATCAAAACAATATTAAATAAAGCAAAAACAATTAATCAGAACAAAGCAAAACAGTGAATACAATATTGGCCTTCAAGGAGAAGATAGAAGGACATCCCCCATATCTGCTATATTGCATACTGTTATCCTCCCAACAGATGCTCAAACCTCGGGCCCCAGGTCAGCATAATCAGCCCAACAATACAAGCATTTAGCTGCTTTATGTGTCTTAGTTGCTGTCAGCTCAGCCTGTGCTCTGAACCATCCAGATGCTTGCGGTGGGGGGGGGGGGGCAGCGGCACAGACTCAGAGGTTGTCTGACTTGACTTTTCTCTACCTGGAAACTGCATGGCTTGCATGGTTTACCAGAAAGGAAGGCTAGTTGACTTCTTGGTTGGTCCTCCAAGTCCCCACATGGCCAATTCTCGGGAGACACTGACTTTTCTCTCCTGACTGTGTTCTTTTAAATTTATTTTAGGAAGGAACTTTTTTGACCTTCAGTTCTTAAAGTCTTAGCATAGGAGCTGGCCAGAATGGAAAGCCCAGGGGGGTACAATGGTTTCAGATATGTTAACCTAATTCCATGTTAAATTTCATGAGATGCTTCCATAAAATTTCATGGCCCCATTTGTGAATAGAATTATTGTTAATGATAGTGACTTACTGAATGTTGAATACAGAGTAATTTCCTTATTCAGTTTTATAAGAGTGTTGGTATAAGAGCCGGCATGGTGGCTCACGCCTGTGATCCGAGCACTCAGGAGTCTGAGGCAGGAGGATTGTTGCGAGTTTGAGACCAGCCTAGGCTACAAAGTGAGCTCAAGGCCAGCTTGAACTGCATAGAGAGAGACTCTGTCTCAAAAAAAAAAAAAAAAAAAAAAGACAGCTATAAGGAGAATAGCTGGGTCAAATGGAATTTGTACCTTTAGTTTTCTGAGAAATCTCCATATTGATTTTCACAGTAGTAGTATTATCATTTTACACCATCAACAATGGAGAAGCAGCCAGGAATTTAGCTCAGCAGCATAAACACCTGCCTGGCAAGAGCAAGGTCTTGAGTTCAATCCTCAGTACCAAACAAAACAAAACAAAAAAACAATGGAGAAGTGTTCTTTGCTCCCCACAGCCTCACAGCATTTATAGTGGTCTGAGTCACCACACTTGGCTTCGATTTCTTTCTGAAGTGAGATGGAATGGAATTTCAGTGTTGTTCTAATTTGCATGTCTTGAACAGCTAGTGATGAACAGTTTTCATGCAATTACTCTTGATGTGTTTTTACTTTAATTCACTTAATTCTTATGCTATGGCAAGCAGAAACACTGCAACACACCCAGAATTTGGAGGCAGATTTATTTTACTTCGACAAGCACTGACAGGGAATCATTTGTCTCCTCCTTCTCTTTTTCCTTCTCCTTCTTTTTCTGGTCTTCTGGTTTATTATATTCTGTGATTTTTTTTTTAAGTGATTGTTTTTCTAGATCCGTGGAGAGTGCTTTTTTTTTTTTTTTTTTTTTTTGAGACAGGGTCTCCCTGTGCAGTTCAGGCTGGCCTTGCGCTCGCTTTGTAGCCCAGGCTGGTCTTGAACTCACAACAATCCTCCTGCCTCAGCCTCCCGAGTGCTGGGATTACAGGCATATGCCACCACGCCAGGCTGCTGTTGGTTTTTTGATGGGCATTTCATTAAATTTATAGATCAGTTTTGTTAATGGGCCAGTTTGACAATGTTGACAGGAGCAGGGAATGTGTTTCATTTTTTAATCTTTAATCTCTTTTTTTCAGAGTATTGTAATTTTCACTATAAAGGTGTTTCACTTCCTTGGTTAGGTTAATTCCTCGGTTTTAAAATTATTTTGAAGTTATTATAGATGAGATTGTTTCCTTAATTTCTTTCTTATTAAAATGCAGAAGAGCCAGGTATTTAGCTCAGCGACGTAAGTGTCGTTTTAAAAACAGAGGTAAAATACTTGGCTCTCTTCGGCTGGTTCTTATGGTATACATCATAGTGAACAGCACAGCACAGTGACCAAACGTTCCCAGGAGAGAGAAGCAACAGAACTGTAACAGGAACTGTCACCTTGGCAATGAGCAGATCGACCGGGGACATTTTCTGCTACACTCACAGGATTCACTGACGTGCATATGCAAATTTATTTATATACAGTACACATATATAAATGTATAAATATTTAAGTTTTTCCCCTAACATCATATAAGTGACAAGTTTTCTTTCTTTTTCCTTGTTTCTTTGTCCTTCCTGCCTCCCTCCCTGCCCTTTTTCTCTCCTCTTTTTCTCTCTTTCTCCTGCTTGCTTCTTGAGATACGGTCTCCCTGAGTTGCCCAGAATGGCCTCAAACTTGAGGTCTCATGTCTTAGCCTGACGGGTGCTAGGCTTACAGGCATGTGACACCACACCTGGCTCAAATTTTAATTTGTGGGAGGAGACTGGGACTAAACACAGGATGTTCACGTGGAGCTACAACCCCAGCTTTCTTCTTTTCAAACTTGGAGACAGAATTCACTAAGTTGCTGGGTTGCCCTGGCTGGGTTTGAACTTGCCACATTGCTCCGGCCTCCCAAGTGCTGAGATCATAGAAGCGCACCCCCACAGGAGGTTTATATTTCTTATTAACCACTTGAATACTTTATAACAATAAAATTCATGTGTTGATTTGTTTAACCATTTTCCAACACTGCTGTTTTTAATAGCTTTATTAAAACAAAGTTCAAATAATACAAAATCCACCCGTTTAAAATGCACAGTGCAGAGGTTTATAATATAGTCAGAAATACGAGCAACCATTACCATAGTCAATTACTTTTTAGAATGTTTTCGTGAAACACAGTATCCTTTAGTAATTACCTGTCCATCTTTTCATGTCTCTAGGTTTAAGCAACTACTAATTACACTCTGTCTCTCCAATTCTGCATATTTCATATAAATAAAATACATGAGTTCTTTCATGATGCCTTTCCCTTAGCATAATGTACTGAAGGTGTTTTTTGTTTGTTTTTGTCTTTTCGATGCAGGATCTTGCTGTGCAGTTCAGGCTGGCTTTGAGCTCACTTTGTGGCTCAGGCTGGTCTCAAACTTGCAAGGATCCTCCCGCTTCAGCTTCCTGTGTGCAACTGCACACCCAGCAATGTACTAAAGGTTTTTTGTTTTGCTTTACTTTACTTTTTTTATGATAATGGAGATTTAACCCCAGGCCTTTGAACTGAGGTGCATTCTACTTTTATTAGTGTTTTATTTGTGATAATAATAAGAACACTCATTGTGTGAAACTGGCACACACACATACCACGTCTGGATCAGTTTTACTTTCCTCTTCACTCGCCACTGCCTTTCCCCCACACCCACATCCCCAAATCCCATCACCACAGTTTATCTCTGTTTCTATCCTGTCTTGTACTTTGCTCCTTAAACTATTTATACTTTGCATTTCTCAAATAAGAGAGATCATGAGACATTTAACCTTTTGGGTCATGCTTATTTCACTCAGCATTGTAGTCTCACAAAGCATTCATTTTCCTACACGAGTCAAATTTGTCCTTCCCTGTGGCCAAATAGTACCATATTGTGTATAAAGGCCACATTTTCTTTATTCATGTGCCTGGTGACGGACATGCAGGCCACTTCCAACACTCAGCTACTGGAAGCTGTGCTGCTACAAACATGGGTGTGCGTGTGTCACTGTACTATGACACCTGTAGCTCTGGGAAGATACTTAGAAGGGGCATTACTGGATCACGTGGAATTACTATTTTTTATTTTTTGAGGAATTACCGTACTAGTTTCCATACTGGTTGTACTACTTTACATTCACATTGACAATGTCAAAGTGTTCCTTCTCCCCCCAGCCTTACTACCATTTATTATTTTATTTAATGATAACCATTCTTTCTGGACTTAGATGGAAACTCAAGTGTTCAATTTGTATTTCTGTAACGGTCAAAGGTGCTGAGCATTTTTTTTATATACTTACTGGCCATTTGCACTTCTTTTGAGAAGCAGCTCTTCATTTTTTATTGAGTCATATTTTGGGGGGTCTAATTATTTTAGTTCTTTATATGTTGCAGATATTAGGCTTCTTGGATCAGGGATTTAGCTCAGTGGCTTAAGCACTTGCCTGGCAAGCACGAGGTCATGAGTTTGAACCCTGATACAAAAAAAAAAAAAGATATTACGAAAGAATAGCTCACAAACACTTTTTCATTGTGTAGGTTCTCGCTTCACTCTATTGATTATTTCCTGTGCTGTGCAGAAGCCTCCTAATTTGATATGATTCAATTTGTTGATTCTTTGTTATTTCTTATGCAATTGGGAATATGATCAGGGAATTCTTTTTTTTTTTTTTTTTTTACCGGGGATCGAACTCATGACCTTGCGCATGCAAGGCAGGTGCTTAGGCTGCTGAGCTAAATCCCCAGCCTGATCAGGGAATTCTTGCTTATGATTATGTCTTCAAGAGTATTATCTACCTTATCTTCCAGAAGATATAGTGGTTAATTTTTTTTTTTTTGTCTTTTTGAGACAGGGTCTCGCTATGCAGTTCAGGCTGGCTTTGAGCTCACTTTGTAGCCCAGGTGTTCTCGAACACACAAGGATCCTCCTGCCTCAGCCTCCCAAGTGCTGGGATTACAGGTGTGAGCCACCACTCCCAGCTTAGTGGTTCATTTTTGATATGCAGGTCTTTGATTCATTTTGACTTTATTTAATGCAGAGAGATACAGGTCTAGGTTCAGTCTCCTGCATTTAAAAAATTTCTTTCTTTATTTATTGGTACTGGGGATCGAACTTATGACCTGGTGCTTGCCAGGCAGGTGCTTATACCACTGAGCTAAATCTCTGGTTCTTCTGCATTTTAATAACCAGGGATTAGAGATTTAGCTCAGAGGCATAAGCACCTGCCTGGCAATTGTGAGGTCGTGAGTTCGATCCCTGGTACCAAAAATAAAAATAAAAATAAAAATAACCAGGTTCCTCAGCACCATTTGTTTAAAGAGGCTATGTTTTCTTTAGGGTATACATATATACCATATATATATATAATATATATATATATAGTCCATTTGTTAAAGTTCAGATGGCTGAATGTGCCTGGGATTCTTTCTGCACTTTCAGTTCTATTTCATTGATTCAACATGGCTATTTCTGTAATGCAACACACTGTTTTTACCATTTTGAACATAGAATTGTGCTACATACTGCTTAGCTCTCACCCAAGATTGTTTTTGCAATTCTAGGTCTCTTCTGATTCCTTTCTCCTCCTCCTCCTTCTCCTTCCCCCCTTCCCCTTTCCTTTTTTCCTTCTTCTTCCTCTTCCTCCTCCTCTTCTTTTTGTCATTTTGAGATAGGATCTTATCAAGTATTTTAGGTTAGCTCTCTTCTTCTTCTTCTTCTTCTTCTTCTTCT